>CAKNXH010001220.1:18964-46410 GCA_932178445.1 Andricus quercusramuli
CACCACACCACACCACACCACACCACACCACACCACACCACACCACAGAGTGGTAAGAAACAGTAACAGAGTGAGGTTAGAAAACGACGATCAATGCAAGTCGTATTTTCTATACTTCTCATTACATTGTTCCTTTGGCTACTTTACAACCTCTAGAGGTGTAAAGTAGCATACTTTACAAACTCTAGAGGTGTAAAGTTAGAAGCTCAGAAATCGGCAACTTTCCAGAGTCTACGGAGGCACGGAAAATCGAACTTTCCGCAGACGTGCTGTGAAAAATATTTTTCGTACAAGTTTGTACGTTTTAATTATCGACGCATCTCAGATTTAAATTATTTTGTAAAAGTAAATAATTGCAAAGGGATTAGTCGCACTAATTCTCATACAAATCTCGCTTATTGTTAATGTGAACATTATGCATTTGGGGCTACTTAACATTTAGAAAACGTAGTAATTTAAAACGTATACATATCTTGAGATATTTTATTATATAAGAAATTTATTAAAATTCATTAAAAATGTATTATAACTTGAAATATTTTAAGAGAGAGTCTGAGATATATGTATTTCGACACTAATCGAAATTGTACAATAGGGTGGTTCAAAAATGCATTGCAAACTTTTTTTTCACCCTAGAGGGCAAGTAATAAATTCTGGCAAAAACTTCATGTCATTGTTTATACAATTAGTTTTTTTTTTTCAAATTCCCTTCAAATTGAGTATGGATGGTTTACATCTTCTTTAGCGCATTATTAAATAAATCATAAAAGTCATAAATATATATTAAAATATATTTACGAAGATAATTCCATGTTTAATATTTTATGTTATTGATCCAAATTTTTTAATAAAAAATTGCTTGAACTAATATCGAACTAATATAATCGAAATCATTCAATATTAGTTTTAATTCAGAAAATACGATTTAAAAAATATTTTTGGAAAACAATTGTTTAAACAAATTATATTTGTTCAAACAATTGAAAAATGGTTAATATTTTTTTTTATCTACTGTAAAGTCAGAAAATTAATTATATATATATTTTTAAAGTTATCGGAAAAAACTGCTTGAGCAAATCAAAATTGTTTAAACAAATAGAAATTTATCAAACATTGAAATATATGCATCAAAATTATATAATTATTCAACAAAAAGTAGCATAGGATACCAATTTGGGAAAAAACTGGACATCTCAGGGTCAATTTTTAGAAATGTTAAGAATAAACAATAAGTTATTGTTTAAATAATTTCATCATGTTTTTTAAAAAAATCACTACTCCAAACAATGACAAACTATTACACTTCAATCAGAAAATTCGATTATTTTTTACATTTTTGAGGAATAAGTAATTGTTTAAGTAAGTTACATTTGTTTAAACCATTAAAAATTGTTTAAAAACTCATGGGAAATATTCGAATTGTCCATTAGTAATTACTTGTGTGAAAAAGACTATGGAAATGGCTAAAAATTAACAATAATACGGCAAAATGTAGTTTTTTATTTTTGGGTCATATGTGGGGCGCTTCGGGGGGGTTAAGGGTTGGTTAAAAATAAAAATTATTAGTATGCTTTTATTTCATAGGTACTCCTCTTCCATCCCTAAAAAGTTCGGCACGTTTCGACCAAACCCTGAAGTATGAGTTCAATTTTTCTAAAATCCAAAATCTCCCCATGTTAATTAAATGGGATTTTGAAGTGCCCGGTGGCACGTGTTAATATTTGAGTTTCGAAACAAAAACATTAGGGATTTTTTTTCTCCGGGAATGGAAACTTTTGCGGGGGGTACTTGCCCTGTAGCTCGAAAAGCGTTTTTTGGACCACCCTATTGTACAATCATAAAATTGTACCTATATTTATTCCAAATACATATTTTTACCGTAAAAGAAAGATAAATTTCACGCGAATAATGTGTGCATTCAATCTATATGTATAATATATTATATATTACATTATCACGCGCTCTTGCTGGCTGCCGCTCGTCCCGCAACTCCGAAGTCCGAACATTTCCGAAGAGTACCAAGTGATTCCTTTTTTTTGTAAATACGCTCCGCACTCGGCCACTCCCGAGTCGAAATATAGGCCCTACTTTGATGCTCTAAGTGGAAGTATTGCCTCTACTTTGAAGCTGCTTTTTCTACTAGCTCCTACTTAGCCGCTCTTGAAGATATTTTCATTCTATTTTGCTTCTACATAAGTCTTAGCCCCTACATTGCGGAGCTTGATTCTACGTTCTTGAGTTTTATTAACGTCTCCTTTGAAGCTCTATAATCTTCACAGAATTTTTAAGTTCTCTTTTAACGCTCTGTAACTTTTTGTATATTTTTAACTCCTCCTTAGACACTTCTCAATCTCTAAATTTCAAAAATAATGTTGTCAACTCCTCGATAAACACTTCTTAATCTCTATACAACATTTTATAATAATTTTTGTTAACAAAAATCAAATACAAAGTTTGATATGATATCAAGACATCTATTTCAGAGGAAAATTGGCTCAACACTAATGTTTTATCTTTTCTTTTTCATAATACTTATCTTTTTTGTGAATTGCAATTTTAAAATTTGTCAAGTTGAATCGAGGGTCTTGAATGAAAGTTCTAACCTCAAAAGTCTATCTCTTCACATTTCTTAAAAAATATCATAATCATTAGCAATTCCATGTCAAATCATCTCAAGGATTTCAGCTATTATTAGTAATTCAGATGAAAATTCTAGTATACGTTCTTCAAGGTGTTGAAAGAAAAACGCTAAAATAATTTTTTTCTTAATCCAAAAACTTGAGGGATATTCAAAATTGAAAATTTTGGTCCTCTTTTCTAAAATTTTCAAAACCTTCGTGATTTCAGTGATATCAAGGTAATTTTTTTTAATTATTCGTAATAGGACGCAGTTAAAAAGAATATATATTTCTAAAACTGCGTCCTATTACAAATAATTGAAAAAATAGACCTTAATATAATTAAAATCACCAAAGTTATGAAAGTTAAAGAAGAAAAGACCAAAAATTTTTATTTTGAATATTTCCTAAGTTTTTGGATTTTTTCAACAATTATTTTGGTTTTTTCCTTGCAACATCTAAGAGGACGGATACTAAAATTTTCATCAAAACTATTAACAATAGCTGAAATTCTTCAGATGATTCGACATGGAATTTCTCTTATATATTTTTTACTCTGTAAAGTAACTTCTTTTATGAAATAGATAGGATAGCGGCTACCACGTACCTATAACTGTATAATGTTATCTTTGATATTATCTTCATATATATTTTCTTTTGCTACAGTCGGCACCAGGTGCCGTTTGTTTGATTGGGCGGTTTTTAACGACAATGGTCCCGAAAGTAGACACACGGTTAGAAATAAGGAAATGAACATTTCTCCGATATAATTAGACCTGGAATCTAACAGCTTTGACGTATTATTAACTTTGATTTATTGACTTCACTCTCTTTGCAGTTCGCATACAGTAACTGAAATTTTAAATTTTCACGCTCAAATATGGCGTCGCTGCCTGGACGCCTGCGCTCGCGTAACAAATACTTTTTGTTTCCTCCCAGCTCGAACACCGCAGTTTGTAGAAATGTCAATTTTAGTGCTTATAGTCAAAGAAAATATCTTTGTTTTCATGATAAATATTCAAATAATAATATCTGAAATGTCTTCAAGAGAAAAGAAGTTTGCGCTGGTATACGAAAGAAAAAAAGCAATTCAGTTGGAAGCAAAAGTGCTAGCTATTAGCGGTAAATAGATCACTTTACTTTACATTGTACTATATAATTACATTTATTCATAATAATGACTCGAAACCTAACTTATTTGCATTCAATTCAACCAAAAAATACTTTGCATACATACTGTTTCATAATTAGTTACTTATTTTTTTTGCAAGACCCTCAAAAGATAATTTTATTTCTATTAACTTCCATTTTACTTATTTACAGAATTTGTTAAAAACAATTCATAATGTTTTCATTCCAATACAACAATAAATAATATTGACAATATTTAAATTTTCACAACTTATTTTAATAATTTTTTTTTAAATATCCCGCCATTTAAATTCTCTCTAATCGTATTTATTTTCAAAATTGTACCCTATTATGTCATTTATTTTTTCTTATTCGATTCTGAAACTATTTAACTTTATTCTTCAGGTGACCGAATCCATTTTAAATCAGGCAAGGTTCTGCATTTGGAATCGCAGAATCTCTCGGGAGGAAATATGTTGTTCTTCGGAGGTTATTAGGCGATACGTATTTTTCCGATTTGCAAAAAAACAATCCCAAAAAGTTATGCGTGTTTGAATTTTGTGCTTGGATTTTGTGCAAAAACTCAATTTTCTTCTTCAAACCTCTAGAACTTTTGACCTAATGGAGATATTTATTATTTTCTTTTTGATTCCGATAGTGATCATCGTCTTCTGCCAAAGCGTGACAGAATATTGAAAAAGGGTTTAAAATTAACAAGAGGGTTTTTTCTTGAAAAATGAAAGATCGAATTTCTCAAAAAACCCACTTTGAATTTTTTTAACTTTTAGTTTGATAATGAAGATATCTTGTAAGTTTGCTGGCATGATGCTGATAAGATGCCTTTCTTCTATGATTATAAACTTTTCAAAATTTTTTGGAAGAATAGAAAAAGTGTGGTTTTCCAGAAAATGTATTTTTTCATGTTTTCAAAATTCAAAGAAACGAATGAAAAAGATTTTCTTGAAAGCCCCACACTTTTTATTCTTCAAAATTTTTTTCAAATTTTCTTCTAATAGATGAAAGACATTTTATGAGCAACTTGCGAGCTAAACTATTACCAAAGCACGAGCTCAAAAAAAAAAAGGCAAATATTTAAATGTGGGTTTTTTGAGAAAATCGATTTTTAATTGTTTGAGAAAAACCGCTGCCATTTTGTTAATTCGAATTTGCTATTCGAATATGAAAGAAAATAATGAATATCTTCATTAGATCAAAAGTTATAGAGGTCACGACCAAAAATTATCATAATTGTGATTTAAATCCAGATTTTATTTTTATTCTATATTTTTTATTAAGAATGCAACACAGGAACATTTTTAGTTAACGGGCCTTCACCCAACTTAATTTTGTTACTTAGTACTATTGTAGTAATAGTATATGTGATTGAACAATAAAAATAATTAATGAGTTCATATTTATATGGGTTCCGAAGGCGAAAAACCAACATTAGTATAAGTGGAATCGCAAAACAAGGAAAACGAGCAGGATAATCAAACTTATGCTGTTCTATAATATGTGTACTTCGATATTTATATCATGATATGTTTTACTTCATTATAGAACTTCGTTCGTTTTTTAAACACACTGTTACAGGTTTATAATTGTTCATTTTCTGATTTCAATAATTACTTCGTTCTATTTTAAAAGATTCCAATACAAAAATTATAAGGAAAAAAGGATTTATAACTCATCAGCGAAAGGAATATAAAAGTGCACGGAAAACATATTAATTGACGAAAGATTAACAAAATTTGAGTGAAACGAGGACACTGCGACATTATGTACATATTTCATAACATTTTTGATCTTCATTTAACAACAAATAGTAGTTTTCATTTTAAGTTGCATAAAACTTAGGATCTGTTGACGAATGAAAAAACCAAAATTATGTTGTATATTCATTTATTACATATTAGATACACGTTGTTTTCAATGCTCAATAAGAAATTGTTGTTGAATGATTATGCAAAATAACGTAAAATATTGCGCAAATGTCGCTATGTTTTCGTCATACTCTACTCTTGTTAATCTTTCGTCAAATAATTTTATTTTGTCCGGGATGGTAGAATGTGGATCATTAAAGTAGAAGCAAAAACTGAGCCCCTATTTTGACGCTCCAAGTGGAAGATTTGGAAATTTGTGCCCGTTAGAGCGCCAAAGTAGGGGCAAAAATCGCATTGGAATAGCCTCTACTTTAAAACCTTAGCCCCTACAAATGACAGCGTGAAGAGCGTCAAAGTAGGGTCTATATTTCGACTCGGGCTTTTACAAGGCAAAAAAGGCACGAAGCACTTTAGGTTCTTTTCCATTTGTATGATGATGACGTATTAGATGCCGTGTACAAATTTTGGGACACGCAAAGTGCTTTGTGTATCTTTTTCTGTTGTATTTTTCAACTTTTCGGACTTTCCTTAGTTTTAAAGAATCGTTTCTTGCAATAAATATGATTAATTAATCACTTGTATTACGCTAGTTAGATGCAGCTTTCTCTTACGAATCCAGTGATACCAAAAACTCATTTTTCATAAAAATGTCATGTATCTTTTTAGTTTGCACGGCAGAAATCGTGAAAAATAAACTACTTAAATATAAAAACATTCGAAATTACATAATTATACATTTCTAAGCCTGAAAATAATTTTTTCCATGACTTAAAAAGATAGTAGTATTCAAAACAATTCAAGAAAATGCAGATCCAGAACCGCTTTCCACATTTGGCTCTTCTCAGGGAAGGAGGAGTCCCAATTCGTTGACCGGAACCCAGTGCCGATTCAATTCCTGGGCAAGTCGCTATAAAGAAAAGGGGGGAGGGGGCTTAATATAAAAACCCGTACAAAGACACTTGGGCCTTTTGAAGCATGAATGGGACGTAATATTAAGACTTACGACAGTCCAGCTCGCCGTTATTATCGGATCCTCCTCCCTGGTGCGGTCGTGATGCTGGACCCAGACCAGCTTATAACTCCGGTTCGCGACCTGGAATCCAATTTTTGGGGGAAACATTGGTAACTCTGCAAAGAGGCTGAGAAAAGGGGGAGGAGGTTATTTTCTTTCTTTCTTTTTTTTGTGTTGTTGTCAATCATAAAATGCTTCTGGCACTCACCAGGAATCAACGAATACGTTGGGCCACACGTGCCCCTGCCACAGCACCAGGTTTCCTCTTTCTTCCATTCCTATGGTGTAAGGATGGAACCGATTCCCCTGAAAAGCAGAAGGAAATAGGGGAATCAACCATCGCGCGAGTCAAATTTCTAAAAAAAAAAAAAGGAAAACTGAGGCCCGGGGCTGTTCTTACCAGGGACCAGTATCCCCTCGTCAGATACCGGGACTTGTCCTCGTCCCAGGTATACTCCTGTATCCACATGGCTATCGTGTACGGCCTCTGTAGCTCCATCTCCGTGCGGAGGTCCATGGGCCAAACCCCCCAGCCAAGCTCCGGTTTACCAGGAATAATTAAATACTCCCGCTCTGGCGCGGGAGACCACGCCGGGTAATGCAAAAGAAAGCTACGAACACGTACTCTAAATTAGAATAGAATAGATTGAAATAGAATAGTTCAAATTTCAGTTAAAACAATTAACCTTCTACTAAAAGGAAATGGTTCCTAACAAGTTTCGTGAATTTCAAATCAAGTATTCTAATGTTTAACCAAGTAGTCGATTTTTTTTTGTATAAAACAAAAAATTTTCAAACTTTTGACTAATTAATTGAATTTCAAACCAAAATAAGGCATTGTTTACAAAATAGTTGAATTTTCAACCGAAGAAATGATTTTCAACCTAAAAAGAGAAAATGTTTAGAAAAAAAAAATGAAATAAAATTTTAATGTATAGGGTTTCTGAAAATAAAACAAGAATCTAACGATCAAATTTGGACAAAAAGGAAATAAAGTAAATGGAATAAATAAATAAATGGAATAAATTAAACGATAATTAATATTAATTATTATGTTGAAGTTTTTTGTCTACTGGTCGTTTCAAAATTTTAATAAGTTATTGGTACTTAAATTGTGAAAAAAATTCTCTATAGCTCCGGGGGGATTCGAACACCACGTCATTCAGATTTCCGGTCTGAGGCTCTTGACCACTAAGCTACGGAGGGACTCTAGGTGAATTACAAAGTCTTGCTTTGTTCGCTCGTAACTTTTAGAATGAAAAGAACTACAATTTGAGAGAAAAGAATAAAAGTGAAACGAATATGCGCGAAATCAATTCACGGACAATTTCATTTTTCTTTCGGATACTGAAAAGCAGATAAATTTATAACTAAAATGATAACTTTTTAACTAACAGAATGAATTTTAAAGAAACCAAGTTCAATTTTCAATGAAGTATTTGAATTTAAAAAAAAAACAAAAAAAAACAGGGAGATTCACTTTCTATCAACACAAACGAATTTTCGAACGAGATATTCAAATCCTTAACCAATGAAAGAAGTTTTCAACAGATTAATTCAACTCTCAACAAAGTTTAAAAGGGATTAATTCCCAACTAAACATTTTAATAGTTGAATTTTCAACTAAAAGAAAATCATTCAAAATTTCAACTAATAAAATGAATTTTCAACAAAATAGTTGAACTTTCAACAACAACAAAAATAAGGATAAATTTTCAACCAAACAAAACTAATTTCCGGCAAAAGGGACAGATTTTCAATACAATACATCAATTTGCAAACAAATAATTTAATTTTCAACTAAACAATCGATTTTTTTCAAACATAAAATATTGAACTTCGACTTCGGAATAGTTGAATTTTCAATTCAAAAAGATTAATTTTCATATAAAAATAAAGTTTTTTTCAAGAAAATATTTAAATTTTAACCACATAGTTCAACTTTTAACCTACAAAATGAAGTCTTAACCAAAACAACAAATTTTCAACAAAGAAAATCAATTTTCCAGCAAAAGGGACAAATTTTTTATAAAATACACCAATTTGCAAACGAATAATTTAATTTGCAACAAAAAATTTCAATAGTTGAATTTTCAACCAAAAATATCATTCAAACATTTCCACTAATAAAATGAATTTTTAACAAAATAGTTGAATTGTTGAACTGAGAACATCAGTTTTAACCAAAAATCGCATAGTTACATTTTCGTTTCGAAAAATTAATTTTCAATTGGAAAACTGAATTTTATCCCAAATTGTTGAATTTCAAAGCCTGGATGGAGAATTTCTATAATACAGTCGATTTTTCAACACGAAAATATGAATTTTTGATTAAGAAGTCAATTTTCGACCAAGAATAAATACTAAAATGATGAATTCTAACAAAGAAACAAAAAATTTCAACATAATAGTCAAGTTTTAACCAACAAATAATTTTTCATTAAAAAAAACACGAAGTTTTAACCAAAAAAGAACTAGTTAAAATTTCAGTACACCAACTTTCAATAAAAAAAAAACTGATTCTTATCAAAAATAAAAGGAAACCAAATAAAAGACAAATTTTCAACCAAAAAAACTTCAACCGATGAAATTTTAAATCAAAACGGCTGAATCCAAAAAAAAGGAAGAAGATTCTTTTTACAAAACAGCTGGTTTTCTTTATTTTAAAATGCGGTTGTCTTTAGTTTTCATTATAAACCATACAAGAAAAACTGATCGTACTAGAAGAAAACAAATTTTCAATCAAAGAAATTAAATTTTAATCACAATGATGAATTTTCTTTTCACCAAATGATAAATTTTGTAGAAAAATTGGTGCGAGTTTGGAAGGGAAATACATAATAATAGTTCGTATAGATTTACCAAAAATTGAAGATGAACAAGAAAGAAAAGAAAAACCAAGTAAAGTGAAAAACATGCACGCAGACGCCAAATCTCATTGAATTCAATCATTTTTAAACGAGCTGGGAATTAATACTTTACATAATTAATACTTGCAATCTAAATTTGAAACTAAACTCTTCAGTAGAGTGAGGTAAAAATGCTGAAATTGATGGAATCATTTGAGCTGAGGGATAACAATTGTGGGTCGGCATCCAAAACAAGTAAAGAAAAAGACAATTTTGAAATCAGTTAAAATCTCCTGTTCTCTCTTAAATTTACAAGTAATCTATTTTTAAATTTCGCAATTCCAATTTTTAATAAGTAAGATAATTTTCGAACAAAAAAGTTGAATTATTGTTTAATTAAAAGCATCAGTTTCTAACCAAAAATCGAATAGTTACATATTGTTTTCAAAAATTAATTTTCAGTTTAAAAAAATATTTATTGAAAGGATCCAAAAATAATTTGAAATTTGAAACCATTTTATGAAATTTAATACAAAATGTAGATTTTTGATGATTTTGAACAAAATATTTAGAAGCTTTTTAGGAATTTTTAATGATTTCAAGGGAATTAAAAAAAAAATTCCTAAGATTCCTAAGAAAATTGCAAATGATTTTTTTTTTAATTTCGCAGGATTTTACCAAATTTGTAGTAAAAATTCAAATTTTGGAAAGATGGAAAAATAATGCAAAATTTGAAAATATTTCGAAAAATGTATAAACAATGTAAATTTTTGAGGATATTCAGAAGAAATTTCGAGCCAGACATGCAAGTTTGAGCTTTCAGTTAAAGCCATCATCTCCATCTAGAAAACAAAATACAGGAATAGAGGAAGCATGTGCTTGCTCGAAATTATGCATTCCATCAAACAATATAATCGTGTTTGGTGCTGCCACAGACTAATCTGCTTGGCAAAAGTGCAAAAAGGGACTAATATTCGCACAACAGGAGGTCTGCAATGTCAATAGAAACACTGATCTACTCAAGAATATACGTTCCATTATAGATTTAATTTACCGGCTTACATCAACAAGATTACATGAAATTCTATTGCTGAATTCGAGAATGAAAATCCCAGTCAGAAGTGTTGACATCAACTCTAAAAGTAACGCTTTGAAGAATCTGTAATTAATTTGATCACAAACTAAGTTCTTTATAATATGGACTGGAAAACTTGATAATTATAAATTACGGTAATTAAAATTATGATATTGCAGGCTTCACAGTCTAAGATGCTCTGAAAAAGAGGGGTAAATAGGGTGATTTTTCACGAAAATATGGGAAAAAATCCTTTGAAATAAAATTAATGCAGGTACTATATTGAGTTCAATATTAAATTTTTTTACTAAAAAGTGAATTGTCAGCCGACAAAATTAATTTTCTACCAAACAGACGAATTATCAAAAGTCTCAACTTACCCCCTCTCGCCGCTGTGTAGGCCTGCTTCGGTTTCCCTTTCTACGTCAGCCATTTTTTGAAGATGCCTTCTGGAGGGCATCAGGGGCGGGCCCCTGATCAATCGCTCTCGGCTGATGGAAGAAGTTTTCCCAGCCGACAGAAGTTTCGCGTTCATCTCCCTTAGGAAGTCTATCTTTGAAAACCCTGACATTACTTCTGTCTTCCCTTGTAACTTCACTCTACACACGTTTTTTTTCTTGGCTTTGTAACTTCACTCCGCTCACGTTTTTTTTGTTTGCTTGGTAACTTCACTCCGCTCGTCTTCGCACCTCGCTGTGTCCCTGTAGCGTACACTGCGCGCTTCCGTGGTACACTATTTAGCACCCGCAGTACCATTGGCCAGCGAAGTCAATGCCTGTAGATACTCCCACCCGTGGTTATGCAGCCGAGCCTATGCACTCGCGCCCCTTATTCGCTGCTCGTGATTCTCCTAGCTCTATGGAATATTTCGCGGAATAATTCATCAACATAACTTACGACAGCGACAGGTACTGGTGAATTTTTTTTCTCGAATTTCTCTGCTCTCACCCCCCAGTTTTGTTTGAATGCCCAAACAAAAAATCTCCAATTTTGAGCAAAATCGGTTAACATTTTTAGGGGTCGCGCAAAGACCATGAAGTTTCCCATTGATTTAACATGGAAAAAAGTCACCTTTTTGTAAATCTAATATTTAAACGCGATAATATGTTACAAATAATTCCGTGTTTCAATATATTGTTCAGAACTCATAAGAGAATAAGAATCAATCATGAATTTTGATGTTGAATAATTATAAGCCACTCTTACACGGAGAAAAAAAGCCGGGGCTTAGCGCAAGAGAGTTCAAGGCGCTAACGCATGGACTATTCAACAGGCGCATATCGCAGGCGTCTTTTGTTTTATTTCCAAGAGCTTCCACGGACTTTCTCGGTGAGACTCCTTGCGATTTCCTTTTAGACCACGCCGTCTGCCTGTTGAACGTTCGCACCACTAAATGTTCGCAAGGAGACTCACCGAGAAAGTCCGTGGAGGCTCTTGGAAATTTTGCTCGCACTTTTAGAATTAATGCGTGACAAATGTTCACGCGCTAATTCCTACATTTTTCTCTCCGTGTATGGGTCCCCAAAGAAAATCCCATAAGTGACAAATGTAAATTTTACGTAAAATTGCGGTTTATTGACCCTTTTAAAAGTTTTTTGAAAATAAATAACCATTGATCAGTAATTTACGAATATGCAGTCATTTGTTAACTAATATTCAATTGTTTAAACAATTTTTAATTGGTTTAAATATTTGTTTTTTTTTCAGTTAACTCGCGAAATGAACGTATTTATTAGACTTTATGAGTTATTTAATTGATAATAACAATACAATAATTTGTTTAAATAATTTTCAATTTATTTAAATAATTCGTATTTGTTCAATAATATATTTTACCTGAAAAAACAGGCAAAACCTTTTATATCACTTTCCGACAAATTTTAATATTTGTAAGTACTAATTTGTTTATTATGAATAATCGTGGATGTTTAAACAAGTTGAAATTTTTAAAACATTTTTGTTGTTCAAATATTTTTGTGTGCTACTTTTTGAAAGACTGAAATATTTTTATGTTCTACTTTGCTTTTTATGAATACTCTTACATGTTTAAACAAATTAAAAATTGTTTAAACAATTGAATATTAGTTAACAAATGAGTGAGTATTCGTAAATTACTGATCAATGATTATTTATTTTTAAAAAACTTTTAAAAGCGTCAATAAACCGCAATATTACGTAAAATTCACATTTGTCACTTATGGGTATTTTCTTTGGGGACCCATAAGAGTGGCTTAACATTATTTAACATCAAAATTCATGATTGATTCTTATTCTCTCATCAGTTCTGAACAATATATTTAAAAACGCTGAATTATTTGTAACATATTATCGTGTTTTAATATTAGATTTACAAAAAGCTGACTTTTTTCCATGTTAAATCAATGGGAAACTTCATGGTCTTTGCGCGACTCCTAAATATTAACCGATTTTGCTCAAATTTGGAGGAGATTTTTGTTTGG
Source organism: Andricus quercusramuli (assembly GCA_932178445.1). Lineage (NCBI taxonomy): Eukaryota > Metazoa > Arthropoda > Insecta > Hymenoptera > Cynipidae > Andricus > Andricus quercusramuli. Next base: position 31,992 of record CAKNXH010001220.1, read on the forward strand.
GCATTCAAAGAAAAACTGGGGGTTAGAGCAGAGAAATTTGAAAAGTGAAAAATAAGGGCCACCCTAAAGTATACCTACGTATTTATTTGTATATATGTATGTGTATACATGTGTGCACGTATATATATATATTAACCCTCAATTGCACAAGCGTATGCAAGAGGAAACTCATCCAGGTAATAATTAGATCTGAAGCCTAGACTATGATGGAAAAAAGCGGGAAGAGGGGGGGGGGGGAATCATCTTTCCTTATTCCAAGGTCACCCTAAATTTCAAGGACGGAATAAAAAAATTCTGGTGTGGTTTGTTACGAACCAATTCACATAGCTACATAAAAGTTCCTTCGCTCATGAATCAACGTAGCATCAAATATTAATTCATGCTATGTTCATTCAAATGCAGTGCATAGAAGGAACACTTTGTATCATTCGTAACCCGAGAGCTTTTATATCATGCTGACGCAGCATTCCAAGCTTTCGAGGAACCAGCCTGCGAGCTGACCTCGAGAATAAAGAAATATAATTTAAAATATATAATAGCTCTCTTTCCCTTCGGGAGAGATTTGAAGCTTAAAACGCAACTGCCCTTCAGGACCAACGCCCCCTCCATCTTCAACATATATATAGGCTAAGGAACGGGGTAGTTATATGAGCTACCCCCATGATTGTAAGTACGGAAAAGCGAAAGAAGGGAGGAACGACGAGCCGCTAACACCAGACCGCAGCATCATGCATGCACACATGCATATGCACTTCGAACACCATGCTCGATTTCTCTCTTACACAGTCCTTTCCTTACATAGATTTTCCTCGCTCCTAGCCGTATGCTCTCCGCTGATCGATTTGACTCCGGTACTGACAGCATGCCCGAGCACTTGGGCGCACCATAACATTACCACCTGCTCGGTCAGCTTAAATAAAAACTAAGGCTCTCTACTCCCTATAAAAATATATACATGCACACATGCATATATATTTCTTATCTATATACTTAGGGTCGGAAGTAATACACACATAGAATAAAATCTAAGTTAAAAATTGCGGCTCGCATTAACCACAATGCGAATTGAATTCTTTTGAAAGAATCACAATTATAAAATAATGCGAAAATTCTTGAATCCGCAAACGCTGACGAGGTTCCTGCCTCGCAGCTGGAAAAGGTCCATGGCAAAAAATTTAGCTACCTGGCTCAAAAAACTTGCAAACGCCGCTTCAATTGTCCAGGAATTTTCCTTCCACCTCTATCCACATTTTTCCAATCAGCAAAAATCCGTTCCTTCCACCTCTATTCAGATTTTTCCAATCAGCAAAAATCCCTTCCTTCCTAAACGAAATTCCGCAACTCTACTAATATCCCTACCTGAATCACCCCAACTATGAACTGTCGAGGTGCGTCGGACATTAATCAAAATCGCAGTAACTTGCCGGAACTACCCAGTGTTGACGACCCTGACGCGTGGGACGATTATTGTTGCGGCTGAGGGGTCGGGAGTTTGCCCTACCATAAAAGGTGATAGGTTTTACCTGAAGACCCAAGGAAAAAGTCTATTTTGGGAAGAAAGGAGCAGTCAGTGTCTGGTATTGATGATTCAAGTCGTGTCGTGTTGGGGGATTTGCAGGAAAGTGGATTTTTTCGGTTATTTTGGAAAGCGGGAGGGGCTGGATGTGGATTCGAAAATTGATCGATTTGCTGTCCAGGAGAAGCTAAGTTGTTTTATTTCTCTGGATTTTATTGGACCTTTTGTTCCCTGGGAAATTATTCTTTTTTTTCTCCCTTTGATTTATGTTTCCGTTGTGTACAATATTATGAATTTGATTGAATTGTTTTTTGTCTGGAGTTTTTTTGTTCGGAGAAAAGGAAGGAGAAATGTAGAGTCACATTATTGGAATGGCTCGCTGTATTTTGGTATCCCTCTGGTGTTGTTGGAGGGAACCCGGCGGATGACATATACCTCCCGTTGCGTGGGGATCGACGCCAAGTATAGGTGGTCGTGGTCCTAGCTTCAGGAGCCTATATCTTTTCTAATTTTTCAAAAAAATATAATCATTTGGAAGTTTTTCGTTGACATTTGACAACCGACCAGGGTGAGAATGTGGGCGCCGCGGGGTTGTGTCGATCTTGAGATTCAAGTGTAAAGTGAACAAGCAAACTGGCGAGTAGAGGAAGAAAGGCCAAGGGGGCCAAACGAGAAGAGGAAACTCCCGATGAGACGATGGAGGGGCCAGGTAGATCAACTGGGCCAGCAGATCCGAATAAAGAAACAGGTCGTAAAACAGACAAGAAGAATGAAAAAGAATCAACGCCTGCAGGGGATCCGGCAATCAGTTGTTCAGGTTCTCAAGGCCGTCGTACGGTGCCTGAAAATCGAAGTCGCTCTATGGTAAGTACCTCAAGTTCTTCAAAAAGAAAAAGAGAAGTGGAATTATGAACCGCTGAGGAGAAAGCAAAGATTCGTAGATTAGCTGTAGAAGAGAAAGAATGCATAGAATTAGAACCATACAGAATCTAGGATGGATGACGTGCAATTCTGGGTAAACAAAACAAATGATAATCCGGCACCAGAGGCTGATCCGCCAAGAGTAAGAGACGCCTGCTTTATGGCTCCAGATGCTGCGGGTTCCAGTGGAGATGGCCTGGCGCAGTTGACGAAAGTTATAACTGAGACACTACAAGCTACGCAGCGTACCTCAACGCACGACGTTAGAGCACATGAGATGATAAGGCGAATTACGCCCAAGGATCTTATAAAATGTAGTGGGAATGTTTTGCAGTGGCCTTGTTTTAAACGAGCATTTGACCAATCGACGGTCAGATGAGGATATACAGATGAAGAAAATGTGACGCGCTTGTACAATTGTTTGGAATGGTAGGCTCGAAGCGCCGTTACGTCGCTGATAATTACAGCCAAAAGTGATTACACAGAAAATCGTCCAGGAGATAAAGGCTCTTCCTAAATTAAATAATTTTTCTGGTGATATAGTCTCGTTCGCCACTAAAATTAAGAACTGCGTAGTGGCTATAGAAGCGGCTAATCACATCGGGTATCTTCACAGTCCAGAATTGATGGAGGATATCACTAGTAAGATGTCGTTTCCAATGGTGCAGCAATTTAATAGGTATCTTCATGAACAACAAAAACCGGAAGAGCCACGCTTGGTCACTTTGTCAAGATTCCTATTTTTCCAAGCTGAATTGGCGTGCAAAGCCGGCACCTATAAGGAAGCAATTCCAGAGGCCCACCAGAATCGAAATAAAGATAAAGGAGGAAAACGCTGCAACAATAGAAGAAATAATTGGAATAAAGATCAACAATACACTTTCTCTCAAAAAGAGGCGAACAAGAGCAGTGAGGGTAGTCAACCAAGAACCTGTAGTTATTGTAATAACCCACGACACATTATTACCAACTGCAATAAATTTAACTCACAAACAATAAATAAACGCTAAGAATGGGTTAAGAAGAAGAAACTATGTTTTCAGTGTTTGTTTTGTATGCACATCTTGCTCCTGAATGTAATAAGTTGCCATGTGGGAAGCAAGGTTGCAATAAGCGTCATCATTTGTTGCTTCATCGTGATCAACGAAATGAAGAGAATTAAGCAAAATCTAAGGAAAATGCACCGGGCCTAAGCAATAACGACAATACATCTACAGAAGAGTCTTCATGACTAGAAGAAACAGTTCCAAAACCTGTGCGCGAAGTTATTTGCAACACAAAGGCAGAAGAGAAACTAGCAGCACATAATTTGAATAAACGTGTACTGTTGAAAGTGGTACCGATATATTTACAGGGGGCCAAAGGTAGTGTTAAGACCCATGCTCTACTTGATGATGGATCTACCGTTACACTCATAGATGCAAATTTAGCATCCAAAATAGGAGCAAGCGGTCCAACTACCGAATTATCGCTGCAAGCTGTCGGCTCAATACATTTTAAAGATATCTTGAGCCAAAAGGTTAACTTAAAAATTAATGGCAGTCGATCGAGTGAAGGTATTCCATAAATTGAGCCCGTACAGTGAGAGGGATATCGTTACCGTGGCAATCGTTGAAGCTGGAAGACCTAAGAGGTCAGCATCATCTATCAGACTTGAATCTTGAATATTATGGACGAGCTGAGCCAAAAATCCTCATAGGTCAGGATGGTCGTTCATGGAAATTCGCCACTTACTCGGCACCTGAAGTCCATAAGCTGGACGGTCTGCGTTAGCGAAATGACCGAACAGCCACTAGAATCAGAAACATCGGGCGATGTACTTAGGAGCCGGAGAGATACTGAACTACATGATTTAGTAAAAGCTAGTTTTAGTCTGGATTCTCTGGGAATACCACGGAGAAATAGGAAAATGGCGGAAGTTAAACGTGCAGAAGATATTTTGAAATCAACAACTAGGCTTATTGGTAATAAGTCGGTAACGGGATTACTTTGGAAAAATGACAACATCAATTTATGAGATAACCGGAAAGATGCGATGCAGAGACTCATCGCAATAGAAAAAAAATGCATAAAGATCGAAATTTCGGTGAAAAATATACTGCACAAATTCAAAACTTGATTGACTTGCAATACTCTCAGCAAGTGACTGAGAACGCGGTGAACGCCGAAAGAGCGTGGTACTTGCCTCATTTTGCAGTGAAAAATCCAAACAAGCCCGAAATACTACGCTTAGTTTTTGATGCAGCAACAAAAACTAAAGGAATGAGCTTGAACGATAAGTTATTTCCGGGTCCTGATCTCGTAAAGTCGCTGCTCGGAGTGCTAATGAATTTTAGACAGGGAACCATTGCATTCACAGGTGACATTATGGAAATATTCTTGCAAGTGAAGATCAGAGAGGAAGATAGGTGGGATCAACGTTTTCTTTGGCTGGGCTGGGATCGACAGTCTCCTCCTAGAGTGTATGAAATGAGCTCAATGTTTTTCAGAGCCACATCATCCCCTTGCATGGCACAGTACGTGAAAAATGAAAATGCAAAGGAGTTTAAAGCAGAATATCCAAATGCAATGGAAGTGATACTGAGAAAACATTATGTAGGCGATTATCTGGTTAGTGCAAATTCGGAGGAAGAAGCAATGAGTCTTATCAGAGATGATGAAATCATTGTCATCGCATCAATCAGCAATGGAATCAGTGGAATTCGCTCTGAGAACGACATCAGAAGAGCGAACCCTTGGACTAAAATGGAATTTCACTGAGGATGTTTTGACATTCGACCTAAGTTTAAAAAAGATTTCAACGAATTTTGTGAACGAATTGGAACGTCCCACGAAAAGGCAAATGTTGGGGGTCATCATGTCGGTTTCGACCCTCAAGGTTTTTAGACTCCTTTTGCAGTGCGTAGTAAGATGTTACTTCACAACGTTTGGCGCAGTGGAATTGAATGGGATAAAACGCTCAAATACAAGGATTACGCAGAATGGCAACAATGGTTACAAGATTTGGACCAAATTCGGAGCTTGAAGGTGCCCAGATGTTACTTTACACCGTTTACAGAACCAGTTGGTATGGAGCTACATGTTTTTGCAGATGCCAGTCAGAAGGCTTATTCAGCCGTCGCTTATTGGAGGGCAATCTTCGTTGATGGTCGCATTGATCTCGCGTTTATAGTAGGTAAAAGCAAAATAGCCCCGATGAAGTTGACGTCTATACCTCGTCTAGAGCTTCAGGCCGCAGTATTAGCGAGCAGATTAGCAAAAAGCATAATTCAGGAGCACGACCTTAGGATGGTCCAGAAACTTATGTTGACTGATTCCAAAACCGTGATGTGTTGAATTCAAGGTGACCCAAGGACCAATCAAGCATTTGTGGCTCATCGTTTGAGAGAAATAGATGAGCTAACCAATGTCAATGAATGGAGGTGGGTTCCCACAAAGTTGAACTCGGCAGACGTTGCCACAAGAAACTCTGGAGACCTTGAGACGCTAATGCCAAAATGGTTGAGTGGACCTGATTATTTGAAAGAAGATAAAGAGAAATGGCCCGAATTGCTTAATACAAGCGGGGTGAGTGAGCAAAAAGAAAAACTTCGCCCTGAGTTCATTGCCATAGTTTTCGAAACCTATCAGGCACTTTTACCTAAAATTAAGCGTTTTACGAATTGGCTGCGACTAATAAGCTTTACAGCACGTGTTTTACTGTGCATACAGCATTGGAAAAATTCAAAAAAGCAAAGACAAGCAGCCAATTTCAAAGCGGTTAGGTCGACAACTGGCAGCAAACAACCATCTTCCAAAGCATTTCCCGCTTTGACTGAAGATTGTATGAGTCCAGCGGAACAGCTATGGTTAGCTAGATCACGAAGGGACATTTTCAGTTAATAGATGGGATCAATAAGTCAAGGGCATCCATTGGCTCGTAACAGCCGTCTAAGAAAACTGACGACCCCAACGACCAGGAAGCCATAACGCCGAACCATGTACTCCTAGGATCATCATCTGGAGCTGCTGCACCAGGAAGGTTTGGAAATGAAGATCTTTGTTATTGGAAACAATGGAGGATCTCTCAACGTTTGGCTGATATGTTTTGGTCTCGGTGGGTAAGGGAGTATCTGCCTACATTTTTGCCACGATCAACTTGGAACACCGAGGTAACCCCACTGAAAGTGGGAGACGTAGCATTAGCAGTTGACCCAGGAGCTCCACGAAATATGTGGCCACGCGGTTTAATAGAGCGTGTATGCCCAGGATCTGATGGCCGTGTACGCTCGGCTTACGTACGCATAGGAAAGAGATTGTACAGAAAACCAGCAACAAAGCTAGTCTTACTAGTTGCCAAGTAATTGGGTACGAAGTCATTACTCCCGTACCGGGGGGGGGGGATGTTGACGACCCTGTCGCGTGGGACGATTATTGTTGCGGCTGAGGGGTCGGGAGTTTGCCCTACCATAAAAGGTGATAGGGGTTACCTGAATACCTAAGGGAAAAGTCTGTTTTGGGGAGAAAGAAGAAGAAAGGAGAAGTCAGTGTCCGGTATCGATGAGTCGAGTCGTGTCGTGTTGGGGGCTTTGCAGGAAAGTGGATTTTTTTGGTTATTTTGGAAAGCGGGAGGGGCTGGATGTGGATTCGAAAATTGATCGATTTGCTGTCCAGGAGAAGCCAAGTTGTTTTATTCCTCTGGATTTTATGGGACCTTTTGTTCCCTGGGAAATTATTTCTTTTTTTCTCCCTTTTATTTATGTTTTGGTTTTGTACAATATTATGAATTTGATTTAATTGTTTTTTGTCTGGAGTTTTTCTGTTCGGAGAAAAGTAAGGAGAAATGTAGAGTCACATTAATCAAATTGCCCGCTGTATTTTGGTATCCCTCTGGTGTTGTTGGAGGGAACTCAGCGAATGACATATACCTCCCGTTGCGTGAGGATCGACGCTTAATGTAGGTGGTCGTGGTCCTAGCTTCAGGAGCCTATATCTTTTCTAATTTTTCCATAAAAATTCAATTTTTTTTAAAAGTTATTTGTTGACATTTGACAAGCGAACAGGGTGAGAATGATCCAGTGCAAAGTGAATCAGAGGAAGAAATAATTTCAAATGAGGAAGAAGAATCTTTGAACGAGAGATTACGAAAGGGTTCAATTTGATAGCAGACAGAGATATTCGGTCTGTCCAAGGAAAATGACCGAAAGACTAGTGAGGGCTGTGCGTTATGTACGGCTGTACGCGACCTATTTGCGATACACACCGTATTTTTTTTTGCAACGACTGTTTTAATGGATAAATAAATTATTTCTGTATTATGTATTGTGAAACAAGTTTTTGTAACATTTATATATTATATTTTATTTTATTTTCACCAAATAAATATAAAACTTCAAGAAAACTGTTTTTTCATTTTTTCGTAGAATGCATGTTTTAATTTTTCAAAATAAAGACCTTTATATTAGCAGTCATGGAAAATCTCGGTACCGCTTTCAAGTTATATATCTTAGGTATGTTCAGTTGAATTTTTAGCTCTTAATATCGAAAATTGGAATAACTATCGATTTTTTTGTAAAAAAGTAATTTTTTCCATTTTTCTTAGTTTTTAATTTTTTTCATGTGTTTAAATTAAAGTTGTATTTATTAACTAGGTTTATCTTGTAAAGGATATAAAAAAGTATATCCCAAAAAAATTTTCGTGCAAAAATATTAAAAACCCTTGCTACAATAAACAAATTTCTGCTGGGGTCTTCAGCGACCCCCCTCATGCTTTATCTTATCACAGAGAGGGGAAAACTTTAAGGGTTAATAAAATTTGGCTCTTAATCCTGCACTTTTAATAACAGACGACGGTGATATAATAAATAAAAATAATGAACTCTGGTCGTAAATAATTGTGCACTTTTGAGTTACTGCTAATAGTAACTCCTCAAGCAGAAGCTTCAAAGGTAAATCATTTCAGAAATTGCTAATTATCATCATTTATCGACGCGCAACGTGCACATTCAAAGTAACTATTAGGTGCATCCGTCAAGAGATGAGGTGGGGTGTTGGACTGCCAATTTAGTAGAATAAAAGATGTGAAGATACTGTGTAGAAAACAGGGGGTAACACGATTTTCGCTTTTGCATTAGAGGCGCGTGTCAGTTTTGTGAAGAGCGGCGAGTCGTGAAACATTGAAGCCACCTCTGCGACGCCCTGTCTGCCCGTTTTCTAGCGGACAAGGGAACTTCTATGTTGCTTAGCGTTGTCGTGCTATACTGGTCTTCGTCCATGCCCAGAATATCATCTCTTTTTTGGATTTTTGTTGTCAAATGGTTTAATTGAGAAAAGTAACACTGTTGAACGTTACTCAAGTCAATTGTACCGCTTTAGGAAAACAATCCAAGAAAAGACATATTATGGGCATGGGCGAAAACCAGTACAGAACGACAATGCTAGGCCGCATAGAAGTTCCTGGTCCGCCATACCATGGAAGAATTAAAATGAGAAATTCTGCCGCATCCGGCTCACTTTTCACACATTGCCCCGTCCGATTACCACCTTTTTCGCTTGTTACAAAACAGCTTAACTGAGCAACAAATTCAAATTGAAGCTGAAGTGCGAAAAATTGTGGATGACTTTATAGCGTTAAAAATCAAGCCTTCTTTCGCCCTGGAACCCATCAATCGCCTCAGCGTTCTAGAAAAGTAGTAGAAGACAGTGTCCACTATATTAATTTTCACTTGCATTTTATTATATTTTTATAAATTAAATAAAAATTGCTTAGAACGGGTAGAACTTATTTTTACACCTAATAATTTTCTATCTTAATTTTTATATATAAATTCGAATTTATTATATTCTCGCTCTCTATTTTATTCCTATCCTTGTTTGTTGTCTTGCCTACTCTTTCTCTCTCTCTCTTTATTTTGACTAGCCTGCTTATCTAATCTATCGACGCCCAAGCTGGCTCGTGCTAGTGTTGCGTCGCTCGCATTGTAGGGTTCAGGGTGTGGGGCTGCATGCCCCCACACACTCTCTGCCGGCTGGGGTGCTAGCGGGATTGATTCTCGAGCACCACCTGTAAGGAGGGCTTGGGGTGGGGTGTATGGCGATACGGGAGAAGAGACTTCGCACGGTAGCAAATCTGTCTCTTTCTCTCGGACGTGGTTTCTCAGGCTAATCTTAGTTCCGAATTTTAATTTCATTTCCCCATTCTTCCTACTTCTATTTTCCTTGGTATCATTCATTATCGATTCTTGCATGTTACTTATATTTGATTGTAAGGCATACTTAATATTTGGTAATTCTGGTAACCACCAAATCTTGTTCTCACAATCCATTTTTAAACCTAATCTTTCTATCATATCTGTTCCTATTATTCGTATCGATCTCAATTTTGGTACCAGCCTGAATAATAAGTATTTTTCCGTATGACCTACTTTGTTTGGAATCAAGACTTGTCCTATAATTTTTAATTTTTGGCCATTTGCGACCATTAGTGTATCGTTTTTCGATTTTTTAATTTTATAAGCTAACTATTGTATTGTTTTAATGAATTTTTCACCTATCTATGAGTAAGGTGCACCGGTGTCAACTAACACTCTAAATTCATGAGCCTTAAAATTTATCATAATGTGAAATTTTGTTTCGTCCGAGTCGTTTGTGTCTATGTCAGGTAATTCTGACGGTCTTCAATTTCGCTGATTATTATCCGTCTTTAATATCCACCGCTGGCGTTTCCCTGATCTATATTTTAATAACAATCACGTCGAAAGTGGCTTTTTTCCCGCAATTGTAGCATGTAATGGGTTCTCGCGATCTAAAGTTTAAATTTCGGTTTCATAAATTTGGATCCATGAAATCCTGTGCATTTGAATTCATTTCTTTTTATAATTATTTCATGGTATATTTAATCATGCTTAAGTAATGTATTTGTTTACCCTTTAATATTATTAGCCACTATAACGACTTGAATGAAATTATAAATATATATATATTGTAACCCGCGAGTTACATGGGTAGCCTGAAAATAGGCAAAAGAGCTAACTCCTGCCCGATGCCTCTGCAAAGTTGCATCACTCACGAGAGAGAGAGAGAGAGGCGCAGACGCGGAAAACTCCCACTCTGGCTTAGTTGCGTAAGCGTGGGAGACTGAATGGGAGCGAACACATAAAAAGAGCTCCACAGCCGAAAAACAGCATTCTAGATCTTGTGGCTGAAAGGCGCAGATCGCAAGAGTGAACACAAGAGAGAAGACTTGGGAATCTATTCCCTCTTCTTGTCTCCCAATTCAGTCAGTGTGGGTAAGAGAATAAATTCTGAGTCCCACAAGACTGAGCTTTTGGTACTTATCCCAAAAAGAGTTAGGTTCGTCTTGTGGGAGTGTGGAGCGATCTATATTTCCAAACTGCTCGAAAAGGCAATTTAGCTTGAGTAGCGATTTACGAATTTACTGTGAGATTATAGAATTTTTCTCGAGTTTCGCAGAGCGTATTTTAAAAAGCATTTTTCTTTTGAAGTGTGGCAGAGTCCCACTAGACTGAAATATTCAAATAGATTTTCTCGTGGCATAGTACCACCGAAATTAAATTTTCTCTCTCCAAAAATATTCTTCAGTGGCAAAGATCCACTTTTATTTTGCATTTTCGGGCACTGGCTATAGCCAAGTGGTTACAGAAATATTTTCAAAGGGCATTATTCGTTTGGCATTGTCGAGAAATTGTCTGGGTCTACCGGGGCAAGTTGTCTACAGAATCCAAGCTAATAATTTATACTTGGTCATTTGTGAGTCAAGCTGTTTATAGGGAGATAGGGGAATCAACTCCTCTACCTGGCTACGAAAACACTTGAGCACAAAAGTCCAAGAGCGACCAAATATTTCCCGCTTTTTGCAAGCGGACTAAGTGTTCATAAATACCTCAAATTCGTTCTAAAGTAAAGTCGGCTCTGGGAAGCTCTCCCTTGCTCTCCCATCCTTGCGCAATGGCGCATACCTGTTTTCGAGGCTACTTCGGCCCAGCTTGCCTATAGCGAACTTGCCCAGACGGCACCCCTAGGGCTTACTTGTTTGCACCTGACTGACAGGTCATATAGTCATAATTATATTTAGATTTTTCCTTTGTGCCTATGAGCAAATTATTGAATACGTTTGTGAAGACAATTAAGATTTGTGGTTAGCCACTATTTGAGCATATCTCAAGGAATTTCCTCCTATGTAAAAGGTTTCCTCAGAGAAAGAGAAAAGAAACCTAAGGGTGAGATAAAAACAATAAAATGTACAGCCTATTTATGAAAATAGGTAAAAAAAAAACTCTGAGGAGCCTCCACATTTATCAAAGGAAGGAATTCCTTAACCTGAGTTTTAAATTGAAAATATAAAATCATTAAAAAGACGAAGCACGCGCGTCAAAAATATTAGTATATTTAGACTTAACTCTTATGGGTTGATTTTGTGTTTAATAGCATGAAGATAGTTAAGGTAAAAAAAGAGTGATAAATAAAAAACCAAATTATTATCTCACGCGAATATTGCGTTTTAGATTATGTGTGTTTGAAAAGTTCATGCAAATTTAAGATTGTATTAAAAAAATAAAATAGGATCACTAGACTGAGTACGTCCGAGGAGCAGATCTCAATGCGAAAGATCTGATTTTAGATCATTGACATAATGCGACATGTAAAATGAATACATTTTTATTCAAAGACTATCATCATTTTTGGAAATTTAGCATAGGGCTTAGAAACGGAATTATATAAATAGGATAGATCAGGAATAAGGAATAAAAAGAGTTTCATTGTCTTAAAAAAAGAATCTTATTCTTTCTCCATGTGAGACCCCTTCTCTTTAGACTACTCTGATTATTCATAAAGTTCGTTAATTAGGGTAAAAAGTTAACTTGGCCAAAAATCGGCAGTTACAATATATATATATTAGTGTGGTTAAAAAAAATCGATTTTTTGTTGTTGTCTAAACTCCCACATAAAAACTTCTTGAAAGTTGTAAAAAGACGCTTGTGAAAAGTAGATCTCTTAATAATAATACTTGTAGGTTGCTGATCGCGAATTTATATTTCCCATTTAAATAGCATGTGAAAGTTTGTTTTTTAATCCGGATTTTTGTAATTCTTGAACGGCTCCATGAATTGCTAAGGGCACGAGATATTCCATTAGGTAATTTGACGCTCTATAAAAAAGGTCTCTTATGATTTTTACACAAATTTACACGTTAAAAATTTATTTAAGATTAAATTGTGACACATAATAGATTTATCGCTTTTTCCTAATTTTTGTCAAAATGTTAAATTTATCACTAATTATCTTAATTGTTTTTTATGAAATGTTATAGCTTAAAATTTTCTCTAGAGGAACAATAATCAAGTTGAAAATTGTTAGAAAATTTGTTTTTTATTGTGCTGGTTTTAATAACAAATAACTTTTAAATCATTAAACCTGATAATGTGATGATTTGAGCTAGATTATTGTTATTCATAGAAAATTTTCGAGTATAAAATCTTTGTACAAACTATTACGATAATTAGTCATACATTTCAAATTTTCGCCAAAAATTAATAAGAAAACGATAAATTTATTATGTGTTCAACTTTAACTTCAAATAACTTTTGTGTGAGTAAATTTATGAAAAAATCATTAGATACGTTTTTTGTAGATCGTCGAATTCCCTACAATAATAAATTATTTTATTATAAATAATCTTATATTTGAATGTAAAGGATGAAATAAAGTACAAAATAATTTTAACTTGAATTTCATTATATTTATATATAATATTCTAGTTACACATAATACAACTGCTTATTTATATTTTGTATTTTTCTTATCGTTAGCTATATTTAATAAGTTTTAGTAAGAAGAAAATTATAAGCACAATATTATCAAGTCAATCTGTGCAAAAATTCTATTTTTGAACAAAAAGGTTCAGAAACATTACCAATCCAAAAATCAGTTATTTTGAAAAAAACATATTCGAACAGTTCAATATATGCAAAATGAATTGCATAGAAAGGCCTCAAAAAATATGTTTCCAAATAACGTTTTAATTGGCTCATTAGAGACAAGTATATAACAATAGAAAAAAAGAGGGAGAGAATGGAAAAGAGATAACCAAGCCATTCTCACTCTCATTTCCTTTCTCTTTCTCCGTCTTTTTTATACTACTTTTTGGGACCAACCTGTTTCAAAATCCTTCAGATTTACAGATTAGATTTTAAATTCACAAACATCAAAAATAGAGAAAAATTTCTTATTAATTGGTATGAAGGATTTCCGAAATATTAAGGACTGACACGTATACCGAAAATTTAAAGTTTAAAAGTCGACCAAGAGAAAAACTTAAAATAATGTAAATAACAGTATGATGAGAAACTACAGTATCATATGTACATACATTACTAATATTAAGTATATGATAGATAAATGTTTCCGTAGTATCCTATAAAATTATACCCTGATGAGGAGATCTAAAGGATCTCGAAACATGCTGGTCCCAAAAAGTAGTATAAAAAATACGGATAAAGAGAAAGGACATTAGAGTGTGGATGGCTTGTTTGTCTTTTTTTCAATTTTCTCCCTCTTTTTTTCTCCTGTTATATACTTGTCTCTAATGAGCCGATTAAAACGATGTTTGCAAACATATTTTTTTAGGCCTTTCTATGCAATTCTTTTTGCATATATTGAGCTTTTCGACTATGTTTTTTCAAATAACTGATTTTTGGATTAATAATTTTTCTGAGCCTTTTTGTTAAAAAATATAATTTTTGTACAGATTGACTTGATAATATTGTGTTTCTACTTTTCATGTTGAAAAATTTAACATACAGAGATATTAAGCCATAAACCTTGATATTTGTTCTTTTAAATTCGGATTACAATGCCGCTCTTAGAGAATAGGTTTCTAGGTCAACTCTCAAATAATCAGTTCAATTTCATCTTCTTGTGAGCTGCTTCATCTCTTTTCTGTGGTCTTTTTTCTCCTCTATCCATACGTTTTATGGACGAACA
>CAKNXH010001221.1:0-22649 GCA_932178445.1 Andricus quercusramuli
GTTTCAGTTGAAAAATGACGAAAAACAATATTTTCTTATATTTCCACTACTGACTTCGCTCTGTTGATTCATATTTTCTCAACAATACATGGAACTATTACATATATATATGTATATATTCAAATATTATAAAAACTTAATTGATAAGACTGACAATTGTTGTATTTTCTGTGTTTAAATCCATTATTTACACTGATTTACATAATATAGAACAATCTTTATTGTAATAAGTAACTCTTATAAACAAATTAACGTATATCGCATTTCTCAACATAAAAACTTTTCATTTTCCACCAAATAATTTGCTTCTATCTCAAACTGTATAATTTATCAACAATTTTTACTGTTAAAAACAAATGTTCTGCACAAAATTATTTATTAATTGAGCCACTTCTTCTCATCTCGAGATCAATATTATTATACAAAGGATTTTCATTTCATTCACATAAAAATATGAATTTCTAACAAGAAAGATTAATTTTCAATCAAAGATATATACTTTCAAATAAATCGACAAATTTTTAATAAAATGCCTAAATTTTCAACCAAATAGTTGAATTTTTCACTCAAAACTTCACATTCTCAACCAAGAAGGTAACAGTTAAATTTGCAGTTTAAAAAAATAATTTTCAACCAAAAAAAAAATAAATTTGCAAGCAATGAGATGAATTTTCAATTCATATAATGAATCTTCCACAAAAGAATTATTATTTTGTAACGAGAGTGTTAATTTTCCACCAAAAAGGATTTTTTAGTTGAAGAAGATAAAAAATTTCAACTGAATTATAGAAAAAAAAGAAGACTCAATAAGATAAATTTTCAACAAAACTGTCGAATTCTCAAACAAAGAGAATATATTTAAAAAAGACTGTTCAATTTTCAATCAAATATCAAAAGTTTCAACCAAAAAAAGAATTCACAAAAATGGATGAATTTTCAAGTAAAAAATATAAACTTTCAACCAAAAATCAAATAGTCAAATTGTCAGTTGGAAAAATTAATTTTCCAAAGGGATGCATTTTCAAATGGAATGGTATATGATTAATGATGTTCGAAAATGCAGAATAAATTAATTTATTCATAAAGTTATTGCTTAGTTCATGGTCAAAATTGACTACTACTTTTACGTAATGCAACGCCGATATCAGTATAATAATAATTTTCCAACATAATATATTTTTTTTCAATTTTCCTAGAAATCTTAACGAAAATTTGTATTGCCTTGAAAATGTTCAAAATTCTTGAAAAGCTTCTGGAGCTTTTATTTAAAATCTTCGGAAATGTACATTTTGTTTTGATTTTTTCAAATGTTCTTGAGTTTCTAATTATTCTTGAATTTTTTCTAAACTTCTAACGGGCCATTCACAAAATACGTGATACCTTTCGGAATCAATTTTTAGAATAAAAAATCGTTAGAAATTTTCAAAGAAATGTTAAGAAACATTTTTTCTTCCCATGAACACTTTGAAAAATCTCAAAAAGATTCTAAATCTTATGTTCCAAATCTTCAAGAATGTACATTTCGTCTCTCATTTTTTGAAATCTTTCCAAGTTTTGAATTATCTTCGAATATCTTTAAAAATTCTGAATATACTTTAGACTTCTTATTTTTTTTTAATTTTCTAACCACGCAAAATTAAATTTTTGTTTCTTTAAAATCAATACGTTTCAGAAAATCATATGAGCTTCAGAAATTTTCAGAATTTTGTTGTAGAATTAATTTGTAAAATAAAGAATCATAAGGAACTTTCCATGGAATCTTAAGAAACTTTTCTCATTCTCCTCAACCTTTCAAAATATACTGAACTTCTGTCTGAAATTTTTTTACTATGGAAATTATTTTATTTCATAGTATTTGAATATAAAAATCGAGTTTCTTCTTTAAATGTTAAAAAATATCTAGGTCGATATTTACAATGTAATATTATTAAAATTTGGTAATTTCTTAGTTACTTAAAGCAAAAATCGATTTTTTTTAAAAACGCCTAACCTATTTGTATTTGAAAATATTCGTGGGATGCCATATTACTACTACTTTTGAGCAATTTTCGATGGACCAAAAATTGTGACGAATTCTTCGTAAGTGAAGATCTTCTTAATGATGAATAATATGAAATTAGAAATTAAGAAAAATTGATATTTAATTTAGAAATTTTTGAAAATGCGCGTTTTGCTCATAAAAAGCGATTTGTACACACTGCAGGTTATGAAGAAAAATGGTTTGGTAAAATTACGAAATAATGGTGTTTTTCTTCAATTTCGATTGCTTCTTGGCTGACAGAAAAATAGTAAAAAAACTAATTCCAACTTCAACCCCAGTGCGCGAGGGCCACTGAAATTGATCCAAAGATCAAACATGGCTGAAGTTCAACATGAGTTTTTGGAAAAATGAGATTAAACAGAAGACAATCCCTCATCCGTTTTTTGTGTGCAAAGAATTTTGTTAGGTGAAAAAAATGTCTTGAAAGCCTTAAGAAATTTTTAGACGGAATCACTAAAATATATTTTCATTCATTCAAGTCGAGATGTGTGCAGAGCTTGTTCGTAATGTCAAAAGAAC
The DNA here is from genome assembly GCA_932178445.1 of Andricus quercusramuli. Lineage (NCBI taxonomy): Eukaryota > Metazoa > Arthropoda > Insecta > Hymenoptera > Cynipidae > Andricus > Andricus quercusramuli. Next base: position 2,561 of record CAKNXH010001221.1, read on the forward strand.
AGTGGCAAGAACCTGAATTTATGATCATTATCATAATTATTTTTCTATATATGTAAGATGAAATAATTTATCATCTTAGGAGGCGCTTTATTTTGCGATATGCTAACCAAAATACCGGAAATGGAAGAAAAATTCGCATCAGAGGGTGACTCCTGCTCGCTCACGCCTGTCTGTCCCACGTACGATCAATTTTCAAAATCTCTGGCGGCTCGTATACGCCATGGCAATGGTAACAGAATATGAAAACGGTCGACGCATGTACTGGGGAATATCGTACTACGTGCACGTGGGACACTCCCTCTCTGATAAATAGCCAAAGATTTGCAAAATATATCGCAACTCTAACGTCCAGAGTACCCTCCAAGACGAAAAAGGAGAATTTCAAGAAATTTCAGTTTTATGAAATAAAAATTAGACAGAATAGGCGACATGCGCCCGAAAGAGGGTTTTCGTGGCCCTTTTAATATGATATTAAAAATTTTTAAATAATATCGACCTTTTCCTATCGAACACTCTCAGATTTGACATTTGGTCTACATTGGACCTCATATCATTTGACCAATCCCAACAAATTAAAGATTTTGGCACTCGCAAACAAAAAATATAATTGGACTAATTACTTCCAGGAAAGCACGCCATTAACTAACACAGTAAAAAGCCTCTCTAACCATCCCCTCAGCAATGAAATGATTTTAGCCTTATCTGCAGGACATATCTTCGCAGTAGCTTCCTCCAAAATCCTAAAAGAAAAAATGATCAGTAATTTGGAATCCACAATATATACCCTTCCACCCGAAAAAGAGGATGAGATACAGTGTAGGACGGCCAAAATCTTACGCCAAGCCCAACTTCCCTTCTCAAACTAACAAAAAAAGAGAAAACAGCAATTAAAGAACTCAATCAGAATTAAGACATCATAATATTACCCGCAGACAAAGGCAACACAACAGTCATGATGAATAAAGAAGACTAGAACAACAAAATCATGGACTTTCTAACTGACGATGCATATCAGAAACTTGAAAAAGAGCCTACAAAAATAATACTCAGCAAAACACAAACCCTCCTTAAAAAATCAAAACTTGACAGCGAAACAATACCTGGATGAATACTCACTAATTCCATCTCTAAAAAACTTTACGGACGCCCAAAAATCCACAAAAACAGCATTCCACCCAGACCGATCGTCAGCGCAACAAACTCACCAACTTACAACCTAGCACGCTTTTTCGCCAAAAAACTAAATCTTTTCACAGGAAATTCTATCACACACGTACAAAACTCTTTTGTCTTCATCAGAAAGATACAACAGATTTACATCAACCCCAAGACATCCTAGTGAGTTTCGACGTAGTATGTCTCTTTATGAAAGTACCAATCTCTGAAACAATCGATATGATTAATTCCTTCACAAACTTCCCCTCCAATCTCACACCTTTGTCAGAGCACTGTCTCACTTATACCTACTTTTCTTTCAATAATCAATTCTACGAACAAACCTCAGGAGCAGCAATGGGATCTCCAATGTCACCTGTAATAGCCAACATCTTCATGGAAAATTTAGAAACTAAAATCTTTAACAAATCCAAGCTTAAACCGAAATTTCGGTGCCGTTACGTTGACGACACTTTTGTCATCTGGAGACATGGCGTAGATGAACTACACAAGTTCTTCTATTACATCGATCACTTACACCCTCATATCAAGTTCAGCATGAAAATTGAAGAAAATGGAAAATTGCTTTTCTTGGACTTGATAGTTCACAAAAGATCTGACAACAAATTAGGACATGCAGTTCACAGAAAACCTACCTATACAAACAAATACCTACATGCCTCCTCACACCACCACCTATCTCAAAAGCAATCAGTCATAAAATCCCTTGTATACAGAGCTATCTCCATAGCAGATAAAGATAACTTACAAAAGGAACTACAACATGTTCAACAAATCCTAACACAAAACGGTTACACAAACAAACAAATTAATGACGCAATAAGGAAATACACTAAAAAAACAAGTCAACACAACCTACTAAAGGAAGAGAGAGAAAAACGACCACCATGCTACCTTACATTCAAGTTATTACAGAAAAAATAGGAAGAATTCTCAACAAGCACAAAATCCAAACTATATTCAAGCCACCTGCGAAAATAGCAGAACTTCTAAACAACCCTATAGATAAAAAGGAACCTCTCAGTGATCCCGGAGTATATAAAATCCCTTGTTCTTGTGGCAAAGTCTACATTGAAGAAATCGGCAGCGCTGTGAGCCAAAGAGTAGAGGAACATGAGACTAAAGTCAGGCTAAAACATTTCACGCAATCAACACTAGCTGAGCATCATATCGAAACAGAACATAGCATCTTATTTCACAAAACAACCATCATCGCAAAAATAAAAAATATTTTCCCAAGAAAACAGAGAAGAAATCGAAATCTTAAAACACCCTGATAACATCAATAGCGACAATGTATACAATATCAATCCGGATTGGCTTTCCGTCCTCCCAGATTTTTTAAAGAAGACTTGATTGGCCAGTCAAGTTCGACCAGTTCCCACCATGGGGCGTTCTGGCCAATCACAGGCATCGGTTAGATACATATATAAGAACAAAATAACCTGAAACTTCATTTTCAGGTCAGCCCTGAAGAAGTGAACTGCAATGTTCATTCAACCACTGAAAGCAGAAAGAAACTGAATTGTTTTAACCTATTTATAGATTTTTTTTTTCATTTCATTGCTAAAAAAAGGAGAATTGTCGAATAAAATATCTAATAGTCTTGCGGATAGTTAGAGTCCCGTGGGATAGGGGGGTGGTTCCAGGGGATGAGGTTCTATGAGTGAGGTGCATCCCAAGAAATAGGTTGGGATAAGGGTGTTCCAGAGGGATAAGTAGGATCATGTGGGTTATGGGGATCCCGTGAGATGGGTGAAGTCCCAACGTATAAATGGTGTCTCGTGAGTTAGGGGCGAGGGGGTCTCAAAGATTATATGGAGTCCCAAAGAATAAAAGGGTCTCGACATATAGAAGGTCCCTTGGGATAAGTAGGGTCCTGTGCTTTGGAAAGGAACCCGTGGAATAGGTGGAGTTCCGAGGAAAAATTCAGGTTCTGTGGTTTGGGGGACCTTGCGAGATAGGGGATCCCGAGAAATAAGTAAAGTAATTGAATGGTTGGGGTGTTTCATAGAATATGTTGAGTCCCATCTGGTGAGAAGGGTTTCGAGGATGGGTGGAGTCCCAAAAGATTTAGTGGTCCCGAGGGATAGTTGGTGTCATGTTGGTCATAGGGATCTCGTGGAATAGGTCGAGTCCCAAAGGTTTAAGAGGGTCACATAAGGTACAGGATCCCAAGGAATAGGTGGAGTCTCGAAGGATAAGGAGGTCTTGACGGATAGGTAGGGTTTCATGTGATAGGTTTGATCCCGAGGGATAGGTTGTTCCTGCAGCATAGGAAGGTCTCAAGAGACGAGTAGCGTTTTGATGGATAGTTGAAGTTCCTTGGAATAAGTTGGGTTTTGTTGTTTCCGGTGGTTCTCGTGGAATAGGTGGAGTCGCGAGGAATAATTAGGGTTCTGTGGGTTGGGAGGATCCCGTAGGATGGAAGGGTCCCGAGGTATAGGTGGAATCCTTGGTTTAGTGGAATCCTGGGAGATATGTGGAGACCCGTGAGACAGGGCGTTCCGAAGGATGGGTGGTTTCCTGTGGGATAGATGAGTCCCGAGGAGTAGATGAAATCCCAAAGGATAAAGACGTCTTGTCGGATATGAAGGATCCGGAAAAACTGATGGAGTCCTGAAAGATTAACGGTTCCTAAGGGATAAGTGGGGTTTCATGGGACAGTTTGTCCTCCGAGGGATAGTTGTCGTTTAGTAGGTTAGGGAGGTCCCAAGGAATATTTGGAGTCTTGAGGATAGGTGGGGTCTTCTGGAATAGGGGAAGTCGCTTGTGGGATATAATGATCCCAAGGATTAGTTTGGGTCCTGTGAGATAAGGCGGGCAATGAAGGATAGACGGTTTCTATAGAATAGGTGTTTGGATGCGGAGTGTTAGAATGTTCTTGAGGGATAAGTAGGGTCCCGTGGATTAGGATGCACCCTAAAGGATATGTAGGTTGCCGTGACTTGAGAGGGGTTCCAAAGAATCGGTGGGGTTCTGGTTATTGAAGAAGAGGTCCGTGAGATAGTTCAGATGTTGTGAGGTAGGGAGAAGGGCTATTAAGGATCTCAACGGATACGTGGAGTCCGATAAGATAAACCGTTTCTAAAAGGTAGATGGCGTTCCATGGGATAAAGAAGGCTTGCGGGATAGGTCGGACTCCGAAGGTTAGGGGTAAAATGGGATTCCGAGAGATAAGTTTGTGGCACTGGAGAGCGAAAAAGCTTTATGGGATGAAGTTGTTCTAAAAGGAATAGGTTGGGTCCCATAGGTTAGTGGAAATCCTGATGGATAGATTGGGTTATGTGGGAAGAAGAGGTTTCGAGGTATAGGAGGTTCACGTAGGACATTAGGTTCCCAACAGACAAGCGGTTACCAAAGGATAAGTAGAGTCTTTTTTAGTGATGCATATCGAGCCGAGAAATTCTCGTTATCGTTCGAAATCAATTGAAATTTTACAAATTTTTCGAGCCGAGATTTTTCAAACTTCTTTTGTTTTTGTTCGTATCGTATCGTCCGAAAACCCGATCAATGTGCTCGTTAAATGTCAGTTCTCAAAATGGCAATAGAAAATATAAATACAGCAAAACGCAAAATATCCTACGAAGAAAACGAGGAATCAGATGTGGAACTGACTGGAAGGTTTCACAAATAAAATATTTTTGATTAAGAATAAATTATATAAAATTATTATGACATTTGTTTTTAGGTTTTTTAACTTATATTTTGTTAACTTATCAAAAGACTGATGTTTATAATATTCTTAGATACTTACAATATATCATACGTAGAATTTTCGGTCATTCTAGCATAAAATAAAAATAAAAAAACAACTTATGCTCTGTACACCTGTTAATTCAGCCGAGAGAAAAAAACTGCAGAAAGCACCAAGTTTCGAACCAGAAGGAGACGACATAATGCAAAACCTTTGGAGGAGTCTTTCGAATATTTTCGAGAAAATGACTGCAAGATGGCACGATGCAAACTGTGTTCAGCAGAATCGAATGAAGATAGTAAAATTATTAAAATGGTGGACAGTAATACAACTGATTTAATGCGGCATTTCCGTAAATTTCATAAAGAGACATATGCAGAAACATATCCAAATAATCCATCAAGCTCTGCATCCTCGAAAGAAGTAATTATATTTTAATATATAAAATAATACTGTATTCGAAATTATCACAGCAGACTTAAATAACAACAACCAGTATTTAGGAGCACTGTTATTTTATAGTTGAGATATTCTGTGATAAAGAAACATTAGGGAGGAGGGAAAATACAAAAATTAATCGAATCGTTTTGAGCTGAAGGAAAAAAATGGTTGACTGACTGATTTAACAAGTCAAAAAAGAGTTTCTATTTATTCGAAAATTATTTTTGAAATTTTTTTGTATATACAGTTTTTGTTAGGGAACAAGAATAAGAAATTAGATGAAAAGTGTTATTCAATTAACAATTTATCGGTGGTGTGTAAAAAACATGTTTTTCTTTAATTGAGCTAATGCAGACTTTTTTGAAAATGTTGAATATGTCCAAATTAATAGTTCTTCAGTTTGTATCAAATGAATATGCTATTATTTTACTTTCATGGAGAAAAAAATGTTCATGCTGTTTAAGGGGGAACGTTGTATAAAAGGTTAAAAATAAGGCAATCTTTATTATTGTTTTTTTATACAGAAATTTTATATTTGACACATTCTTAGTAAAAAGGTCTTAAAAACAGCAATTTTCTGAGTGCAAAAATATTTTTTTTACGTTTTTCAAAAACAAAACGGAGATGCTCATGCTCAATTTGTGAGCAATCTAGCGAACTTGCTATGAGTCCTGAAACATTCAGGAGAAAATATCTTGTTAATAAGAAGTATAATTAGTAGTTAATCCTATAAAATGAAATTTTTTTTTAGAATTTATAATATATTTGAAGTTGTGAAAGAAAAGAGCGATTTTTCGGTGAAAATTTTATGCTTTATAAATTTGTTTTAAAGTTTTTTTAATCAATATTTCATAACCTGTAGTTTCAAATCGAAGGTATTACTATTTTAAAAATGTACGAAAAATCGAAGCACGATCAAAGATTATTTCTTTAGATATATCTGGCCCAAAAATTCGAAAAATGCTAATTCCAAAAAACACGTACAAACGCTTATATCTTCGTCATTTTGTTTTTGAAAAATATTTACAAAAATATTTGTGCACTCAAAACATTATTGTTTTTAATACCTTTATACAGAGGATATATCAAAACAGCATGCTATTTCTTTGATTAGAGCTCAAGAAATTTCAGGTTTGACATTTTCATATTTTTCCAAAAAAGTGTTTCTTCAAACTTAGCTCAATCCGAGATTTAAAAGAAAACTAAATTGAACAAAATATGTATTTTTAATTTGTAATTTTTTATTACTGTTGATTAACAGAAACTGTATACACAAAAAGTTTGCCACAATTTTTGAACTAATAGAAAGATTTGTTGAATGTTGAAACATAAAACGATACAATGGGTGGCTAAGATATCTTTGATATCAGTTGATTTCGATTTTAGGTATTTGTTCAAGAAACCTTCAATAAAAAAGTAGTCGACTGGGTAGCGAAAAAGTACCTCCCGTATACTTTTTTCGATGATGATGATACGCAACGTTTCTTTCACTACCTGAATCCAAAGGCAGACGTACCCATGCGCATGCAGCTTAAATGTTTAACTGAATGTTGATTTAATGAAATGGAGAAGATTGTTATGGATATTTTACAAAAAAATCGATCGAAAATTGCATATGCTGTTGATGGCTGGACATCCATTGCTAATCGGTCGTATTTCGGAGTGACAGGCCATTTCATTAACGATAATTGGGAACTGCATTCTCTGACGATCTTTTTTCTTCCTGCAAATGGTCAACATTCAGGCCTAGAGGTCGCAAAAATTTTCCATAATGCACTTGACTCTTATGATCTGAGGGAAAAGATTTCAGGTATCACTTTGGATAACGCCGCTGCGAACACGACTTTCATGAGGGAATTGTCCTATTTAATACCAAATTTTGATGCTGAAGATGGACACTTCAGATGTTACGCACACATCTTAAATCTGAGTGTCCAAGATATGCTAGGCGTATTAAAAATTGACGAAATTCATGATGGAGAAAATGAAGACAATTTTGATGGAATTGTTGAAGGACAAGATGAGGCTGAAAACATCGAAGATGATAAAGAGATGGTTTTTCCTTTGGTGAAACTAAGAAATCTTTTCAAACTTCTGAAGAGATCGGAACAATGGCAGATTAAGCTGAAAAATTGTTGTGAGATGATCGGGATAGAGATGTTGCAACCTAATGTTGACATGTCTATAAGATGGAATTCGACGTATTCCATGATTTGGACTGGGACGAGAATGCAACGTCCATTAACTCTTTTGTGCAAACTAAATCCGGAACTGAAGAAGTATCTCATTTCTGAGTACGAGTGGGTGCTGCTGTCAAGGGTTTTTGAATACCTTCGCCACTTCAAACTTCTGACTGATGCTCTTTGCGGTGAAAAGTACGTCACCCTCCCTTTGATAGTCGTCGGATTCAATATGCTTTTAGACAAGATAGAAGAATCAATCACTGATCTAACGAATATGACTGATCCTAGCACGGTTGATAAATCCATGCTTGAAGCATTGGCAGCTGCAAAAGACAAGTTACTGAAACATTATCTAAAGAGTAACTGGATTTACTGTGCGGTTCTAATTCTAGATCCAAGGCACAAACTCGAAATGTTTTACGTCACATCTTGGGGAAAAGAAATGGTTCCTGCCTCGTTACAGAAATTCGAAAATGTCTATCGGACATCGTACTATAACAAAGAGGTAATGAGCCAATGTATATACTCACAAAAAGATTTCTTTATTAGGTGTAATTACGTTATTTCTACAACTTATTTTATTTGTAATGTACAAAAAGTACATAATGTTTGAATTCAATTCCTTGTTGAGTACAATTTTACATTGCATGAAGTACATGCATTAACAAATTGAAGACATCTAATTTAATATTCTAATTATTCTCATTATTATGATAACAAACACAGATTCCGTTTATAATATAGAAAACTCAAGAAGAAGAAGAAGTTGAGAATGATCCCCCTGCAGTTGAAGATTTGGGAACACGAAAAGAGACCGTCAAAATCAATGTGTTCGCCGAATTTAAAAAGAAAACTAAGAAAAAGCAGATCACTCGAAATTCAAAATCCTCTAATCGAGAATGGCGAAAAGAGATAGATCTCTACTTATCACAGGAATGTGCTGATGAAGACCAAGATGTACTGGAATGGTGGCATCAGAACGATAAGCTCTTCCCTACTCTGTCTTTAATGGCTCGCGATTTACTGTGCATACCAGCTACATCTGTATCAGCAGAAAGAGTATTTTCTCGTGGTTCCCTAACCATCAGGAAACATAGAAATCGTCTCGAAAATGAATCGATTAAATTCCTAATGTGTATTAATTCGTGGGTTACTTGTAGCTTGGCACCTCAGATTCAAATGTTGTTAGATCAATAGAACCTATGTTTTTAAGTCGAATTGATTAATAAAGCTTCAATTTTATGACAATCTACAATTTTACTAAATTTCCAAATTATAGGGCACCATATTCAATCCACTATTTGAATTTTTCAAATTTTTACCTATTCAGGACAAAGGAAACTTCTGACATCGACTTTCATGAAAAATTTGCTAACTTTTGAGTTGGTTTGCAAGCTTGAATTTGCTTTAAAAGGTTGAGCAAATAAATTCAAATCTAACCATTTCAGCTTAGAAATATTCCGCTAAAAAGTTTTCTCTAACATTTTTTGTTTTGTAGAATGAGTTAATTTTATTTTTAATTCAAATAGGTTTTGAATCATTCAAAAATGAAATGTTTACACACAGTTTTAGAAACCATTTTCTCGGTTCGATCGACTTAGCGAGATGATCGTCTCACGAGACGATTCGAACTGATATGACGTTTTCAAAAGACGATCACTTTTCTCCCTCTCGTCAGATTCTCGGTTCGATCGCTCGATATGCATCACTAGTCTTTTTAGATAAGGGATGTCCTGAAGGATAGAAGAAGTACCGTGGGATGGAGGGGGAGCTCGAGGAATAGGTGGAGCTTGCAAGATGAGGGGGTCCTGAAGGACAGAAGATGTACTGTGGGATGGGAGGGTTTCCATTGATAGATAGAGTCCCTTGAATAAGGGACCCGACTTCAATCCGAATGATTTAAGGAATGCAAACGTTAGTTCATACGACATCGACTGATCCTCCACATTTCTGTGGAAGATGCCGTGCATCCTCTTGTATGTATAGGTCTCTCCAGCGTTGGGGAGGATAGGGATATTCCCAAGGGATAATTGGGCTCCAGTGTGATAAAAGTGTTACTGGTGGACCGAAGGAGTTTCATGGAATAGGTTTAATATCACGTGTTAGGTAGAACCAGCTAATGACGACATACAAATATTTCTGCCCTTGATATTAAAATGTTCATCCTCAATAAAATTGAGGGGAAACATTGTGATGCTACTGTTTAATTAAATTGCTACGAGGGAAAATAGAATGAGTATTTGAATTCAAAAATTGTTGTGAATATTTCGAAATGACAAATATTAATCTGCCTTCAATTTAGGATGGTGCAAATAGATGTGGTAGCTGGAATTGTATAAAAAGAAGACGAGAAACGTCTTTAATCTCCCAGCTTAGAGGATGGGAGGGAGAAGGTGCTGAGGATTTCGCTGCAGGCGCTGAGAGTTCGGCATAAGGATTTCAAAGGCATCGGCAGAAAGGAAATCGGCTTAAGGGACGTGGAAATATATATAAAAAATACCGATATTTATGAGGGTCCCGGCATCGAGGCTAATCTTTAGTGAAGATGATAATTCATTGGTAACCCAGCGACCAACGTCGAATATTTTGACTGGGATCACTTTTACTAAATACTTTTTTAATGCCAAAATTTACCCACTGAAAAAAAGATCTATTTATTGAAGAATCGATCCACGATTCTTAACTTTCATATTCTCTTTGTATTTGTTATTAAAAATTGTAGATGATAGTCTTCTATAAAATAGGTGTGTCACGGAAATCTCGTAAGCATTCTTGTCGCCTTTTCTCAATGCCGATTGGATAATTTGAAAAACTCGGAGTAAAAATTATTAATTTTTAACCAAAAAAGTGAATTTTTAACAAAATAGTTAAATTCACAACAAAACTGATGAATCTTCAATAACAAAATCAATACTCAACAAAAAGTGTAATAGTGAATACATCCCCCAAAAAACATTTTAATTTTCAATGAAAAATTATTAAATTAAACCAAAAATACGAAATTTCAAACAATGAGTTCAATTTCCAACCAAGAGAAATTATTCAACAAATGAAGAAGTGAAAATCTCTAAAATGTTTTGTTTTTAAGTCATAAAGACGAATTCTTGAATGGATTTAAGAAAAAATTCCACCAATAATTGAATGTTTGACTAAAAACGATGAATTTCATTAAAAAAATAACAAACGTCTGACCCAGAAGATATTCATTCTACAAAAAAAATACAAATTTTTAAGAAAATAGATAAATCTAAAACTAAAAAAATATCAATTTTCAACAAAAATGTAATAGTTTAATCTGAAGTTAGAGAAATACGTTTTTAACAGAATAAAATAATTTTTCAACGAAGCACTTAAATTTTCAACCAAACATTTTAATATCCATCGAAACCAAAATTTCGACAAAAAATGTAATAGTTAAATTTCTAGTTAAGAAAATTAATTTCCATTTAAAAAAAAAAACAAATTGTCAACCAAACAAATGAAATTTTCTCAGAAAGATTAATTTTCTAGTGAAAAAGAATAATTTTTAAGAAAACACATGGATTTTAAACCAAAGAGATTAACTTTCGATCATGAAAAGACAAAATTTTAACAAAATAGATGAATTTTTGACTGAAAAAGATAAGTTTCCAATAAAAAATATAATAATTTGATTTTCAGTTAGAGAAATAAATTTTTGAGAAAGTAAAAGGAATTTTTAACGAAATAGTGACATTTTCAACCAAACAAATTTATTTTCTACCAAAAATTTGAATGTCTCTAAAATAGATTACGCCATAGAATGAAATAGTTAAATCTGTAGTTGAAAGAATTAATTTTCAATTAAAAAAAAAAAAAAAATTTTCAACCAAGAAAATGAATTTTTAACCAAAAAGGGTTATTTTCTACCAAAAGAGAATGACTTTTAACAAAATACATGAATTTTCAGCCAAAAAGGTTAGTTTTCTAAAAAAAAAAAAAAAGATAAATTTCCAACAAAATAGATGAATTCTCAGCTAGAAAAGATATATTTTCAACAAAGAATGAAAACAGTTTAACTTTCAGTTAGAGAAATAAGTTTCTAACCAAATAAAATCAAATTTCAACAAAATAGTTAAATTTGCAAACCAAATAAATGAATTTTTTACCAGAAAAATTAAATGTCTATCAAAAAGGAAATTTGACGACAAGTTTAGTTATATTTTTGTTTGAAAAAATGAATTTTCATTTGAAAAAATATGATTTTCAACCAAAGAAATGAATTTTCAACCAAAGTGATTAATTTTCTACAAGAAAAATCATTTTCAACAATATACATGAATTTTCAACCATAAATTTACATTTTAATGGAATTTTTAACCTAATAGTCAAATTTTGAACAAAAAAATATTCTGCTACCAAATACAAAGTTTCAACAAAATAAAACAATTTTCAAACAAATAGTTGAATTTTCAACTGAAGAAGATTGAAGTTCAACTAAGCATGAAATAGTTCAATTTTCACTTTAAAAAATTGATTTTGAATAAACCAAACTAATTTTCGAGTCAAAGAAATGAATCTTAAACCAAAAAGATGAATTTTCTACCAAGAACATTATTTTTCAGCAAAATACATAAATTTTAAAACAAATATTTCAATTCTTAATGGAATTGTCAACCGAAAGGGTGAATTAGTCACAAAGAAGATTAATTTTCTACCACAAAATACAAAGTTTTAAAGAAAAATACATAAATTTTCAAACAAGTAGTTGAATTTTTAACTGAAAAGGTTTGTTCAATCAAACATGAATCAGTCCAATTTTAAGTTAAAAAAATAATTTAAAAAAAATGTTAAGAGAATATTTCAATTTTGAACAACAAAAAAATTCAACTAGAATGATTCAACACCAACCAAAAAAACTAATTTTTAACAAATTAGTTCTACTGTCAACTAAATAGTAGAAGTTTGAATCAAAAAAGGTTTTTGAGTTCCTATTCAAGATTAGCGAAAATTTCGAAAATTTATTCAAATAGTTCTTAGATCATACAAGATTTTCTGTAAATCCATAACAAAATATTGAAAAATGAACCAAATTTAAATTAAAATATTTCTTAGTTGACTTTTTATATAACTGAATATAAATTTCGTTTCGAATTGTGGATTACATTTAATGGATTTTTTTAGGCTGCTTAAGTTGAATCTTGAAAAAATTGTGGTCCCATGAAACTAATCTGGTATCGTGGACGAAAACGTTGACCGAATGATAATGCGATCAATTTTAAATTCTTTGTTGATATAGACTCTTTTATTTACTGTTCATTTTCAATTCTTTTTTTGCGACGTTTTCAAAATCACGTTTTTGTCATCAAAACATCATGAAAGACGAATTCGGGATATTGAGATTTTAATGTCCTTGCGTACGTCTGAATCTGGAATTTGTGTTTGACTATGTGCAATTCATTTATTCAGAGAAACAGGTTTCTAAAGTCCAAACAATTTTTGAATTACTCATCAATTTGGTACTTGTACACATTTATTATTCAAGTTTTTTCAGTAAGAATAATATTATATTCGAAAAAAACACGTAAATATAAATTTTTCAATGAAGGGAAATTGTTATTACAAATTTTGTCCTAATGATCAGAAAGAAACAAACATATTTTTAGAGGATTTTTTTCTCTGCGGAAGAACAGTACCCAAGATATTAATGGGCGGAGAAAAAAAAATAGTTCTGGGATAAATTATGGAATTTTCCGAATTTAATTTTGCGGACACCCTGATATAATATTTTTGAAAATCAAAGCACATGACGTTCAAAGTTGGGGCAGTTGAGAAAAAATGCCCCTATTGTATTTTTCATTGATAATTCATATTTTCGTTGGTTGAAAATTAGACTATTTTCTTCATAATTTAATTGTTCTTTGAAAATCCAGTCCATTTTTGAAAATTGAACACCTTATTTGAAAATTTAAATATTTTGTTGAAATTTAATCTTTCTTGGTTGAAATATAAAGTATAACATTTTTCATTGAGAATTCATGTTTGTAGGTTCTGAAGATTATATCTTCAGCTGAAAATTTCATTATTTGATTGAAAGTTCAAAGATGACGTGGAAAAATCATCCATTTTGATCAAAATTCAACTGTTTTATCTACAAAATTGATCTATATGGGATGATAATTAACTGTTTTGTTAGCGAATTAACCTTTCATTGAAAATTCATTTTTTGTTATGGAAGATTTAACAGGAATCTTTCTTGGTTTAAAATACAACTATTTTCTGAAAATTTGTCTTCGTAGAAAACTATCCTTGTTAGTTTGAAATTTTCTCTTCGTTTGTTACAAATAAAAGAATTCTGTTAAAAATCCGCAGTTTTGTTATAAATTCAACAATTATGTTAAACGTCATCTTTTTGGGTCAGAATTGAACTGTTTTGGTACAAATTTTTTTGTTGTTACAAAAATTTAACTATTTGTTAGAATATCAAATTTGGTTTAAAAAAAAAAAAAATCAAACTCATATTTTGGTTTGGAAAATTAAAGTAAGATCTTCCTTGGTGGAAAATTTAACTATTTTTCGAAAAATTTGTCTTTTTGGTACAAATCTAATCTTCTTGGTATCGATTTTTTTTCGTTTAAAAATGTAACTGTTTACAAGAAAGTTGACTTTTTAAAAGAAATTCATATTTTCTGTTTCGTCGTCAACTGTTTTACAGAAAAATCGTCAATTGCTTTGATAGTCCAACAATTTGGATGAACTTTTTTTTCCTTCTTAACTGAAGAACCGATTCTTTCCTTAAAAATTAATTTTGTTGAATTGAGAATTCATGTTTGTAGGTTGAAAATTAGACCATTTTGTTGAAAATTTAATTGATTTCTTGGAAATTCAACTTTTTGTTTGAAAATTAAACTCTTTGGTTGAAGCTTAATTTTTTAAATTAGAAATTTAACGATTTGGTTGAAAATTAAACTTTTTTTAAATTTATTTAATTATTTTCTTGAAAATTCAACATTTGGCTTGAGAAATTACGGTTTAGATATCAAGTATTTGAATTACTGTTAAGAGTTAACCTGTTTAGGTTGAAAATTGTATTAATTTGGTAAAAATTTAATTGTTTTGTTGAAAATTAAACTTTTTCTTCAAACATTGAAATGCCTGATTGAAATATAATCTTTTTTAGGAAAAATTTAACTTTGACAATAAAATTTATGTATTTGGTTGAAAATTCAACTTTTATGTTAAAAGTTTCATTACTTTAATTGATAAATTAAATTGTTTTGTTGAAAATTCAATTTTTTGGACAGAAAATTCAAAGTTTCAAATCGAACTGTCATGTCTTTTGGTAGGATTTTTATGTTTTGGTTAAAATATCAACCATTGCATTTTTTATTGAAAATGTTTCTTTATAAGTTGAAAATTTCACTGTTTGTTTACGAATTTAACTATTTTTATAAATATCTATCCAATTATTTTTAAAATTCCACCCTTTGTTTGAAGATTTAACTATTTTGTTGAAATTTCCACTTTTTTGGTTAAAATATCAAGTATTACATTTTACATTAATTTTTGAATTCAAATATTTAGTTGAAATTATTTCTTTGCTTTCATTAAGAAACCAACCATTTTGTTGAAAATTTATATTTTTAGTTCAAAAATTCTATTATTTAGTTCACAATGCAACTATTTTGCTAGAATTAAATTTTTTTGTTGAAAAATGTACTATTTGGTTGAAGTTAATTTTTTTTTTCATTAAAAACTCGACTATTTTCTTGAGAATCCATATTTTAGCTTTAAAATACACCTATTTGGTTAAAAATTCAAGTATTTTTTTGAAAATTTAATTATTCTGTTGGAAATCTAATTTTTTTTTCAATTTGATCATTCTAACATTAAAGAGAAAATTCATCCTTCTAGACTGGAAATTCATTTTGTTTCTTAAAAATTCAGCTCTCTTGGAAAAAATTAAATTAGTTGTTTGGGAATACAACTGATTTTGGTTGAAATGTCATCTTAAAAATTCAGCTATTTGGTTGATAATTTAACTATTTTTTGGAAATTCAGTCATTTTTTGAAAATTTAACTGTTTTTTCGAACTTCTGTATATTTGGACAGAAAATTCACCCTTTTGAACCAAAAATTAACCTTTTTTTCGAAAATTATTCTTAAAAATTCAATAATTTACTTGAAAATGTAACTATTTTTATTCAAGTCAAATCTTTCTTGTTTGATCATTCGACTATTAGGTTGAATATTGTGTACCTATTTTATTTTTTCATTTTCAATATTTATTTTTTTATTTTTTATTTATTGAGTACATACCGAAATTACTGTACGATTGACTTACTATAATATTAAAATAAATAATATCCATAATGGTTTTTTTAATAACACTGTAATAATAATTAATCATTGATCAACCGTTAATACAAAATTTAAATTATTTTGTTTCAAAATCCTTGATAGATTTTTTTCGGAATTTTAGGAAATCATTTGAAATGTTTTCGAATTTCAAATTATTTTTGCAAAAGACGAATTTTCAACAAAAGAGTTACATCTTCAACAAAAAATATTATTTTCGAACCAAGTGCATTTTTTTGCACAGACAGATAAAATCTTTACCAAAAAAGACGAATTTTCTACAAATTAGTTCAATTTTTTCACCCGAAAGTATAAAATTTCAACAAAAATGGCTATTTTAAAACAAATGATTGGTTTGTTAACCAAATAGATTAATTTTCTAACAAAAAAGAGAAATTTTAAAATGAAATAGTTACATTTTCAACCAAAGAGATGAATTTTCAACAAAAATTATGAATCCTCATCGACAACAATTAATTTAAAAAAAATTAGCCGAGCCAAATTAGACTTGATTGTAACTTTTCCTAAAAAATTTTTAATGTTTGAAATAAATTTCTGATACTTCTGAAAATCTTTTAAAATTATGGTCTTTTTCCTCAAATTTTTATGCAAATTCTGTCCTATAATTCGGAAAATAAATTATAAATCTTCTGGATTCTCTTTTTGCCAATTTCGGGAATATTTTGAAATGTTTTGTAATATTCTCTTGGAATTAATTTCAAAAAATGAAAAATTGTTCATTATTTTTGCAGGAAACTTGAGAAAATTGGTAGATCCTCTTCAAATTTTAAAAAGCTCACATTTTCTCAAACTTTAAATATGATTTTTAAATAAATATTCAGATAAAGAGGAAAAATTAAAAATAACGAATAAATTCAGAAGTGGGTGTGCACAGTCACTTATTACGCCAAAGGATTAATAAAAAAACTATTAATTTACAATATTAGAAATTTTTCAAACAAATATGAATTAATAGATTTGATACTTTCACGACGATTCATCATAATAAATTCAAATTTAAAATTTAGAATTTAAATTAATTAATTTAATTTAAACTAATTTAAATCAATTAATTAATTAAAATTAATTAATTATTTAATTTTTAAGTTTCAGGTCAGCCCTGAAGAAGTGAACTGCAATGTTCACGAAACGTCGGCAACATTCATAGTTTCGCACACGATTGAAACACAAAAAATCTTTAAATTCTAAATTTTAAATTCAAATATGAATTGTTAAGAAAATTATCTGTAGGTTGCAAAATCTGAGAATTAGGAGAAAGTAATGAAACTTATTGCATGAAAGGACACAAAAAACGTGCCTCTCAACTTTTCCTGTAAAAAGTTTCATTGAAACAATTATAAAGTGATTAAAATATGAATGGAATAATGAAATGAAAAATGAACTTCACACATTCACAAATTAGACCAAAGCATTGAGAAAATGCTATTAATTCGGAATATTATAAGATAAGTTGTTTGAACAAATTAAAAATTTTCAAACAATAAGAAGCAACTCGGAAAATTTAGGAATTAGACTAAACTTTTGAGTTGTTCAGAAACTAGTAAGAAAGTAAGAAAGAAAGATGATAATATAAATAATCAATTTGAAAACAAAATTCACGTGAAATTATTGCAATTTCAACAAAAAAGATAAATTTCCAAACAAGAAAGATTTTCTATTTATTTTTTTTTAACCAAGCAATTGTATTTTTAATAAAAAAAATATGAAATTTTTACTCGACGAAATACATTTTCAAACCAAAAAGAATACTTTTGAATAAAAGAGTTGAAGTTCCAAGCCAAAAGGATGAACTTTCAACGAAAAAGTTCATTTCAAAACAAACAGTTGAATTTTCTATCCGAATATTTGAATTTTCTATCACAAAAAAAAAGAATTTAAAAAAATTTTTCGATCCAAAAATTACACTTTTTAACGAAAGAGTTGAATTTTCAACAAAAATTTTCGTTATTTTTCAACAAAATAGTTAAAATTTCTAACAAAATAGTTCAATTTTTAACAAAACACTTGAATTTCCAACAAGAGTAGATGAATTCTCAACGAAAATGGTAATAGTTGATATTATCGTAACCAAAAATAAAATTTAGTTTGAAATCAAACACAGTTGAATTGACAGAAAAAAATGCTCAACCAAAACAAATTAGTTGCACCAAAATAGATGAATTTTTGACAGCAATCAAGAATGAGGTTCTTTAACAGAAGAGTCAAATTTTGAAACAAAAAATATGAGTTTTTAACCAGAAAGGAAGAAAAATGCCACTGAATTGTTCAATTTCTATGCCAAAAGGACGAATTTTCTACAAAAGTTTTGCATTTTCTAATCTCAAATATGAATTACGAAAAAGTAACTTTTTAACAAAACTGTTAAACATTCTACCACAAAAGTGAAATTAAAAAAAATGGATGAATTTCCAACTAAACTAGATGAATTCGTAACGAAACATGTGATAGTTAATATTATTTCAACCGAAAAAAATTATAATTTGAAATCAATCCCATCTGAATGCGACCAAAAAAAGACCAATTTTCAAGAAAACCGCTGAATCCTCGACTAAATAATATCAATTTTTCATCGAAATATTCTATTCAATAACCAGTATAAGAGATTCAAATCACTTTTCCAATAATCATTTAACAAAAGGCTACAAGTGCATTTGAAAGCCACTTCACCGAGTTCTCGCAATGGCAAATTCGAACTTGGCATAATCTCTCATCGAGTGGGTGGAGGTCGATAGGGTGCGAAGGGGGGGGGGGGGGTGAAGAGGATTGCTGATCCGTCCATGTGGGATTCTGTAGTCGTTGAATGCAAGATAAAACCTGGCTGATGCCTGGCCCGGCAATTCGAGTGAGAGGAGATGAACTCAGAATGTAAGTGGAAAAAGGATGTATTGACAAGGCGAGTCAGGAAGGGGCGGGGGACTACGAGCGATCCCTATTGAAAGCGAGCGGAAGGTAAAACTCGAGATTGCTACGAATCCGAAGAGCAGACCCTGAAGACTCCTCCAAATCCATATAAATTGTCGTATTGTTGGGAGTCCACGTCGCATACCAATTCGAGATACCCATGTCGCGAAATCCTCGAAAGAGCATCGGTCCTTGCATTCTCATACTGATTCTCTAGTGCGGATTTAGGACTTAGGAAAAATTGAAGATCAGAAAAAAATGAGTGGAAGATAGGAATATTCGATAGATTACAAATTTTTTCAATATTTTTGAATATTTGAGGGGAAAAGGACATTTTTTAATATATTCTAATAGTACGAGCTGATGGCGAGGACATAGGCGAGACCAAAGTTAAGTAGCGCTCAGAGGGCGTTCAAATCTACTTAACAAATTTGAGTTAGGGGGGAGGGGGTTGTGTAAAAAACTAGGGTTGTCAATAGAAAATGGTGAAGGGGGTGTGGAATCAACGTTACGAACTGAATTAACATTTAGTACGTTTAGTAGGGGAGTGTCGTGTAGGTTGGGACACTGTATAGGTTGGGACAGCGCGTTTTCTCCATTTCTATGCACTGGTGCCACCTGTTATTACTGTCACATATTGGTATTATTATTGATGACAGCAATAATACTTTATTTTTTATTGGTGACAGTAATAACAGGTGACGAGTTGTCATCAAACATAAATATTTGAACAGTTGATTATTAATAGAAATTGGCTTATCACTCTCCAGAGTATAGTAAGGAAGCAAGGTATTGCTCGATCTTTCGAGAGTAAAAGACAAAAAATTCCTTTTTTATCTATGCGACGTTCGGTCGGCTTCATTCGCCGACCTCATTAGGCTATATTTAATTATAAAAAACACATACACCGTATTAAATATTTGCACAGTCCAGACAGGATACACATACGAAAATTATTATTTCTTTTTTCTTAAGTAAAAATTATGGATATGTCACAAATTGAGGAAGAAATTAATGTACCGTGAGAAAATGTTGACAATTCATTAATTTCTAGTTAACCTTTTTGGTTAACGCGTTGTGTGAATTTTAAAAATTTCTCTCATAATGACCTGATACGTTCGATCATATTCAGTCAACTGAGTTTGTAAGAACTTAAATTAAAATTACGACAATAAGGATGACTCGTATCAGGAGTGTATATTAGGGTGGTCCAAAAATTTTTTTTTCGAATTTTTATGGGGACACCCCTCAAATTTGTTCGAATCCGCACAAAAATAAATGCGTTTTTTTTGTTTTGAAAAAAAATTATATTTAGGGGTGGCGCAAGCCCCATGAAGTTTAACATGTATTTCCC
>CAKNXH010001221.1:27649-39046 GCA_932178445.1 Andricus quercusramuli
ATGCTGGACAATCTTGACAAGAAAATTTGTATACAACGTTGGTTTTTTCACACTTATTAGTATTGTCTTTACCTAATCTTATAATAGAGCTTAAACTTTCTTCAACTGAAGGAATTGTACTAATATTGTATTTTTTTGAAATCGCAGACAGGTGATAATATTTTCCGTTGAAAGGTAAACAAACTTTTGGACGTTGACTAAATAAAGTGTTGCGTGAATCCTTATTATTTTTTTCCCCTTGACATCTAATTCTATTTAATCCAACCTTAATATTGTCACAAATGAAATTAAGTGGATAATCATTATTTAATAAAATTTTTTCGATTTTTTCAAAATGTTTATTGTGAAATTTTCTATGAGAAAGTAAGAACGCTCGGTCAACTAAATTATAAACTATATTTTTCTTTTACTGGATAGGATGATTTGAAAAGTAATTAATAAGCCTATTTGAAGAACTAGGTTTTTGACACCAATTCGTAATGATACGATGATCATTTCTAATTAGTGTAAAATCTAGGAAATTGATAAGATTATTGTCTTGTAATTCATAGGTGAATTTTAAATTTTTATCATAGGAATTAAAAATATTGATAATAGAATCAACATGTTCCCTCTGAATACATAAAATGGTGTCATCTACATAACGATAATAAAAAACTGGAGTGTAATTGTGAATAGTTTTAAATTTTTGTAAACACCAATTTTCCAAATCATCCATCACAATATCAGCAAACAATGGTAAGATGGGTGAACCCATAGGCGTGCCGAATATTTGTTGATAGAAATCATTAACAAAACTGAAAAAGGTGTTTTCATACTTTGACTGACACCTTTTTAGCGAAATGTTATGGACTTCCAAAAATCCACAAAAGGATGTTCCACTCCGTCCGATTATTTCATTAGTTAACAATCCTACACATTTTTTAGCAAACAAAAATTATGAAGATTCAAAAAATGGCACCAAGACTCCGAAATCACACATTGATAACAGTTTTGAACTCAAAAAAAAAACTTTAAAATGTTACATTAGATGATGACTATATTTTTCTTTCACTTGATGTCAGTTCGTTATTTACCGACGTTCCTTGTAATTTAGTTCTTGATAGTTTGGACAGAAGGTTTCTTGATATAAATAAAAATTGTATACTTCCGGTTACAGATATCATTTTTTGTACCTGATTTTTATATGAAAAGACCTTTTTCAGTTTTGATAATGATTTCTATCAACAAATATTCGGCACGCCTATGGGTTCAACCATCTCACAATTGTTCGCTGATATTGTGATGGATGATTTGGAAAGTTGGTGTTTATAAAAATTTAAAAGTATTCAGAATTACACTACATTTTTTTATTATCGTTATGTAGATGACACTATTTTAGGTATTCAGAGGGAATATGTTGATTCTATCATCAATATTTTTAATTCCCATGATAAAAATGAAAAATTTACCTATGAATTACAAGACAATAATCGTATCAATTTTCTAGATTTGACACTAATTAGGAATGATAATCGTATCATTACGAATTGGTATCAAAAACCTACTTCTTCAAATAGGCTTATTAATTACTTTTCAAATCATCCTATCTAGCAAAAGAAAAATATAGTTTATAATATAGTTGACCGAGCATTTCTACTTTCTCATAGAAAATTTCACAACAACCATTTTTAAAAATCGAAACATTTTTATTAAATAATGATTATATATTTAATTTCATTTGTGACAATATTGAAGTTAGATTAAATAAAATTAGATATCAAGGGGAAAAAAATAATAAGGATTCACGCAACACTTTATTTAGTCAACGTCCAAACGTTCGTTTACCTTTCAACGGAAAATTTTATCACCTATCTATGATTTTAAAACAATCCAATATTAGTACGATTCCTTCAGTTGAAAAAAGTTTAAGCTCTATTATAAGATTAGGTAAAGACAATACTCATAAGTGTCAAAAAACCAATGTTGTATACAAATTTTCTTGTCACGATTGTCCGGCATCATATGCAGGCGAAACAAAAAGAGCGCTAAAAAACGCATACCGGAACACTACAATAATAAAAACAGTGAAAATGTAATCGTTAAGCATCAAAATAATTGCAAACATACATTCAATTGGGATGATACAATTATTGTTGATCAAGAATCAAACAAAAGGTTGATCTCAGAAATGATTTACATAAAATTCAACAGTAACAATCTTAATGAAAAGGAAGACATTTATTCATTTAATCATTTATATTTTCCATTGATCAGGAAATTAGATTTGTAATGAGTGACTGAAAATAAAATGTAGTTTATATGTGTATACACTCCTGATATGAGTCATCCTTATTGTCGTAATTTCATTCAAGTCCTTACAAACTCAGTTGACTGAATATGATCGAACGTATCAGGTCATTATGAGAAAAATTTTAAAAATTCACACAACGCGTTAACCAAAAAGCTTAACTAGAAATTAATGAATTGTCAACGTTTTCTCACGGCAAATTAATTTCTTTCTCAATTTGTGACATATCCATAATCTTTACTTAAGAAAAAAGCAAGAACAATGTTCGTATATGTATCCTGTCTGGACTGTGCAAATATTTGATACGGTGTATGTGTTTTTTGTATTTAAATATAGCCTAATGAAGTCGGCAAAGCAAGCCGACGAAACGTCGCATAGATACAAAAGGAATTTTTTGTCTTTTACTCTTGAAAAATCGAGCAATACCTTGCTTCCTTACAATTTACTATTGTTAATAACGATCTTCTTTTAGAGTAATGCTAGACAGTTGCGCTTTTTTCTGTAAACTTAAGCTCTGCTGTAACTTTTTCAATCATGGACAAATAATAAATGAACATCAACAGGAATCATTTTTTTAAATAGTATTTTAAATAGTTACGGTAATTTCTAATCACTTGTAGTAAACATCGTTTCTGATTTTTGTCTCTAGTGAGAAGGGAATTTAAGTTTGGTATCAATTTTAAAGTATCTGTTTTATTTCAGAAAAATATATTTACAGAAAAGGAAGAGATTGTTTGAAAATAATTCCCCAATATTTATTTGTTATTTGTTCATAACTAAAAGGCCAAAGCAAATATAAGAATTTCAGAAGAAAACCATAACTTGCTAATAGCAAATATTCGAAAGAGGATAGTTGTAAATAATAATCATTTGCTCAAACAATTAGGTCTTCTAAATTTGTATAAGCAATTAGGTTTATTTAATTGCTTGAATTATTTCCACAGGGTAATTGAAAAGTGGACAAAAAGTGAAAAATTGTAGAAAAGAACTGCAACTTTCCATCATCATTTGAAGAGAATATTGTGATCAATAATAATAAAATTCTTGAACAGTTGAATATGTTAAATTTAATTCATTATTTATTTGCTTCTAGTGTAAAAATGATAATATAAAAAATTCGGAAAAACCGCGAATTTCTATCTAAATTCTATGAACAAATTGCTAAAAATAATAATGAATTGTGCAAACAATTGACA
The DNA here is from genome assembly GCA_932178445.1 of Andricus quercusramuli. Lineage (NCBI taxonomy): Eukaryota > Metazoa > Arthropoda > Insecta > Hymenoptera > Cynipidae > Andricus > Andricus quercusramuli. The sequence continues at coordinate 31,136 of CAKNXH010001221.1, forward strand.
TAAACATCCTACTACAAGAATAATATAGCATTTTATGTATTTTGAACAATTTGTATTTAAAAAACTGCAAAAAAGTTCTAATTAGCGCCAAAGAGTCGCAAAACCCAATTTTTTACTTATGGGGTTTCTTGGACCCTATAAAACAGACTTATGAGGGTGCTATTTAAAAAATAAGTGTCGATTTGTATTCTATGGCTAATTTTGAACAGAAATGTTTAGTTTCAACTCGATTCAGCTAATATTGACGATTCTGATTAAAATTTTCAAAAACGTATTTTTTTCTCATGGGAAATACGTGGTAAACTTCATGGGGCTTGAACATAATTTGAAAAAATGCATTTATTTGTTTGTAAATTCGAACAAATTTCCGGGCAATATGTATGCGGAGAAAAATGCAATGTGATTGAATTTATAATGGAATTCAGTAAGTTTTTAATAAGTTCTTTTGAAATCTCATTAAATTATTGAAATACACAGAAAATTCTTTGAATTTTTTTAAAATTCTCTAGCATATTTAAAATTGTTAAAAACGTTTCAAAGTTGCTTGAAATGCCAAATAGTTGAATTTTAAACTAAAAAGGATCAATTTCCAATTGAAAGTATCAATTTTAAACAGAATGTGAAATATTTTATTTTTTGATCAAATTGGTAAATTTTAAAATAAAATTATTCTTCATCGACGAAAATGCATTTTTAACCAAGTATTCCAACTTTCAACCAAGCAATCAAGTTAATAAAAAACACTAGGTTACCAAATTGTTACATTTTTAATAAAGTATTTAAATTTTCAACCCAATGTCAGAATTTTTAATCTAACTAGATGAATTTCGAAAAAAAAAATCCAGTTATTTTCTGTTGATTTCAGTGATTTTATGGGATTTGAAAAGATTTGCAAAATTTAGGATATTTCTGAAGATTCCAAGGCATTTTTAAGAGCTTTTAAGAAAGTCAAAGGATTTCCAAAGATTTCAAGATATGGATGGGTGACTGTTCGGGAATACTGCGTGCTGTTGGCCCGTCGTGGGTGCGTTGAGCCCAAACTAGTAGTATTAGTGATAAATAATAATCCACCTAGAAACACTTCCCGAATCGGGTAGTGTCACGCCTACCTCGAAAGAGAAATGGCTTAATGGTATAAAAAATATGAATTAATGATCAGTAATTATTATTAATAAATGTAGGAAATACGATTTGTTTGAATTTCTCCGAGCACTTAAACTCTTTAGAACGCTAATCATGGAGGAGATAAAGATATCACGATCCCCTTTTATTCCAGGAGAAAAAAATTATTAATTACTATTATTTCCAATAAAATAACTAATTTACCATTAATATCTGATTTTTAAAATGATGTGGAAGCATCCTTGTGATCAGAAAACCATTCAGTGACATCTTGAAGGGTAAGTTATTTAAGGCTCATTTTATTCGACGACAGATATCTTTTAGTGGACCCAAACGTGCAATTCCGTAGCTTGTAACGATTTTGTAAATTGCTCTTCCATGCTAATATCGATAAGATAAAAAAAAAACTACTGTTTTATTTTCTATGGGCGCTTGGAGAATTCTCAGGCATCGAAAATCGCTTTCTGTAGTCGTGGTTCTCATTTCCATCAAAGAGAGCGTTCACATATCACGCAACATTTGAAAAAAGTTTGGGGGGGGGGGGGGGTATTTTTTCGTTCTGGTCTTTTATCATCATAAATTATAAAATATATAATACATCATCAAAAAAAAACGGGTTTACTCGATGTACGTAACATTTTTATTTGCCTAAAAAAAGCGATGTTACTAAATACCTCGAAAATATTTGTGTCTATCAATAAAAATTTATAAATTTTCTTCACCATCAATTTTGCATATCAAAATTTCGAAAGAAATGATTTTTACTTAATCATAAAATTTATTTCTAAATGTTTATAAACATTATTGATGGAAGAGAATGTTTGAATTCAACATGCTTGTTTAATATTGGGAAATAATTATGATTTTAACATTTTGCCACCACACCATAATTTCTAAACTTTTTTACATTTCCAAATAGATGATAAAAATTAAATTATAGGGAAAACTTATTTTGAAGAATTCAAAAAAAAAAATTCAGAAGCTCTTTTCTTCGTGAAAAAATTTCCTATTTTCTCTCTTTGTAAAGAATTTTGGGCTACCCTACTTTCCGAGGGTAAAAAAAAATATTTGATAAATTTCCGAAAATGTTTCAAAGTTTCAAAATATTCTGAATCTATTCAAAACCTCTTCAATTCCTAAAAATATTTTGTGCTGAATCATATTTTTCTTGAAAGTTTGAAAAATCATTCAGAATATTAAAAATTTGCCTTAAAATCTTCCAAACTTTCCTAGGAATTTTACAAAAATGTATTTATTGACTTGAAAACTTTCAGAATTCTTTTCAAACTTCTGAAGTTTAGGTTTGAAATCTTTGAAAAGATCTGCATTTTTGAAAATTTTACACAGATCAAAATCCTTTTTCAATCTCTTCAAATCTTCTAAATATTTCTTGAATTTGCTGGATGCTTTTATTCGTTTTCTTTTATTCTAACCAAAGTGTAACATTTTGCTTTAAAATCACTCTTTTTCAAAATTTCAGAAAATATTTTGAAATTTATTGAAACCTTTTTCAACTTTTTCTCAAAGTTCATTTTTCAACATAAAAGATCATAAAAAGTTTTTCTATAAATCTTAAAAAAATTCTTTTTCTAATCGTTTCAAAATTGCCAAACCTTTTATTATTTTTGAATATATTTGAATAACAAATACATGATAAATAATTAATTATGGTAAAATTTTGCTCTAAAATATTTTACAATCTTTTTCAAAATTTTAGAGAATAATTTTAAATTTTTAAAATCTTTTTCAATTTGCTCTTAAAATTCATTAGGAAAAGAATCATTTGAAATTTTTTACATGAATTTAGAAAATATTTTTTTCATTGTTTTGACGCCCTGCAAAATTGAGTTTACCTGCAATTTTTGCAAATCCTGAAAAATTAATTGTCTCAAAGTCTTCCCTATTTTTTTCCACACATTTTCAAATCTTTAAAACTTGAATTTATTCTTTTAAAATTTAGCCTAAGCCATTCACAATTTCCCCAGAAATTGAAAACAAAAATTAATTTGAAAATGTTTCAAAAATTCAGAAGCTTCTTAATGTTTTTGAAACATTTTGAAATTAATTTATTTTATTTTTCCTGGGAAAATTGTGAATGGTTTAGGTAAAATTTTAAAAGAATAAATTCAAGTTTTGAAGATTTGAAAATGTGTAGAAAAAAATAGGGAAGATTTTAAGACAATTGTTTTGATTTTTCAGGATTTAAAAAAATCGATTTTGTTCCTAGTGAATTTTAACATCAAATTAAAAAAGATTGAAAGAAATTTAAAATTATTCTCTAAAATTCTGAAAAAGATTGTAAAAGATTTTTAATCAAAATTTTACCATAATTCATAATTTCAGAACAAATTCCAGTAAGCTTAAGAGATATTGTAAAGTTTAGAAACGATTCAAAAATAATAAGAATTTGAAAATGGAATTTTAAAAAATTCATAACTAATTTTGATAATTCAAAAATATTAAAAGGTTTGACAATTTTGAGCAGAAGAAGAATTTTCTTAAGATTTATAAAAAAACTTTTTATGACTTTTCATGTTGAAAAATGAACTTTAAAAAAAATTGAAAAAGATTTCGATAAATTTCAAAATATTTTCTGAAATTTTGAAAAAGAGTGATTTTAAAGCAGAATGTTTTATTTTGGTTAGAATAAAAATAAATGAAAAAAAGCATCCAGTAAATTCAAGAAATATTTAGAAAATTCGAGGATATTGAAAAAGGATTTTGAACTGTGAAAAATGTTCAAAAATGCAGATTTTTTCAAAGAATTCAAACCAAAACTTTCGAAGCTTGGAAAGAATTTTGAAAGTTTTCAAGTCAATAAACAAATTTTCTTAAAATTCCTAGGAAAGTTTGGAAGATTTTAAGGCAATTTTTCAATATTCTCAATGATTTTTCAAACTTTCAAGAAAAATTCGATTCAGCACAAAATATTTTTAGGGATTTAAGAGGTTTTAAATAGATTCAGAATATTTTGACACTTTGAAATATTTTTGGAAATTTATCAAATATATATTATTTTACCCTCGAAAAGTAGGGTGGCCCAAAGTTCTCTAAAAAGAGAGGAAATAGGGAATTTTTTCACGAAAATAGGGGAATAATAGGGGAATTAATTCTTTCAAGTAAAATTAATGTATTTTCGATCCAATAGGAAAATTTTGTAACAACGCAGTTGAATTTTTGACCAGAAAAATATGACTTTATCAAATTAGTTTAATTTTTAACTTACAAAGATGCATTTTCAACCAAATGGTCAAATTTTCGTAAATGAAAAAAACTACAATTCAAGCTAAACCAGCTGAATTTTTAACAACAAAGTTTATTTTTAACCAACAAAGATTAATTATAACTCTGGAAGGACAAATTTTTAATAAACAGTTGAATTTTTAACAAGGAGAAAATACGAATTTATCATAATAATTCAATTTTCAAATTACAAAATGCATTTCCAATCAAACGACTGAATTTTCAAACAAGGGAGATTACAATTCAAACTAAAGCAGTAGAATTTTCAATAAAAAAATAAATTCTTTTCGAAAACAGTTGAATTTATGCAAAAACATTTATTTTTAACAAAAAAAGATGAATTTTCAATCGAAAAGGACACATTTTTAACCAAGCTGTTGAATTTTTGACCAAAAAAGATGACTTTATCAAAATAATTCAATTTTCAAATTACAAACATGTATTCTCAACCAAATGGTCGAATTTTCGTAAACAAAAAAGATAACAATTTAAACCGAAAAAGTCGAATTTTTAACAACAAAATTTATTTTTATTAATTCAATTTTTAATTTTTTTATTTAATTTAATTTACCAAGAAATATGAATTTTAAATCCAAAAAAAATTTTTCCACACAAAAAATTAATTTCCTACAAAGAAACAAACGCTTTTGGGAAAGAATTTTTTTATTCAAAATTAAATATGCTTGGTTGAAAATTTATTTTTTCGATAGAAAACGTAATTTTTTTGTTTGAAAACTTAATTGTTTTGTAGCTAAGTCGTCTTTTTGTCTTAAAGATTTAACTGTTTTGTATGAAATTCAATTTTTTTGTAGAAAATTTCTTATTGATAGATATTATTTTTTCAAGTGGAAATTTAACTCTTCCATTTATGTTTAATAATTTATTTTTTTAGTTGAAACAGTAAAACATTTTGTTGGAAATTTATATAGTTTGTTAAGGATTTATATTTCTCCTGAAAAATCAATCTCCTTGTTTGAATATTCTTCTAATTTTTCAAAAATTGAATTTTTTTTTAAATTAATATTTTTTGATAAAAATGTAATTTTTTGTTGAACTGTGTTGTAATTTATGAAGAAACCGATCATTTGAACAAACTAATGAATTGAAACCATCAATTAAGTTAATTTTTATCTAAATTTAGTAATTTATTTTTTATTATTAGATAAGTCTAAAAAATTCATATTTGAGATTAAAAAATTTCATTTATTAATAATAAAAAAAAATTTCATTAAACAGAAAAGCTGGATCCTAGACTTGAGAATCGCTGGTGTCTCAACTTAGTTAGTATTGGGCGCCAAGAGATGGCCCAACGTGTACTTTTAACTCATCTAATATAATCTTGAAAAGATTGTCAGTATGTTGCTTACAGGTGAAAAATGTCATTTATTTTATATAAATAATTTTATTCATGAGAATTCATTTTTAAAATAAAATAAAAAAATATATGAAATATTTTTACAATAAATAAGCTTCTTAATGTGCAAATTTAAAACTATTTTTAATTTTAATATTATTTATCTGAAATTGTTTAATTATTTTCCTAATAACGTAATTTTGGAAATTCTTCGAAGATTCAACTTTAATAATGAAATTTCATATGCCCGAAATGCCCTCTCTTATTAAAGAAGAGCTGCTCTAATGATTTACTGCTTACGTGTGAAATACTTCATGATCTATACAATTCTGGACATCAAAATATTTCGAAAATAGGTATAAAATTGATAAAAAAAAATCGTTTAAGGTTCATCACAAGGTTCAAGATAATATTTTTTTTTTAAATTATTTTGTAATATTTAACAACTTTGTGGATAGATTGTCTAAAGTAACATATTCCCCTGATAAGAAATCAAAATTACAAAATATATAAATATTTCGAAATTTTTAAAACATTTCAGAGAGTTTAAAAGATTTCAAGAAATTTTATCCAATTTCAGAGGATTTCGAAATTTACAAAATTTTTGAGAGATTGCACCGTATTTCAAGAAATTTTTAAAAAGTGTATTATTCCGAAATTTTTTCAAAATTTTAAGGGATTTAAGGGAATTTCTAGAGAACTTCAGGAAATGAATTAAATGAAATAAAATAATATGAAATTAAAGGTTTCAAGATTTTATATGGGTTTTCAAAATATTTCTAGAGAATTCACAATATTTGGAGGATTTCAGAAATTTCAAATTTTTTTTAGAGAATATATTGTATTTTTAAAAATTCCGAAATATTTTATGAGATTACGAAGAATTTCGCCAAATTATAGAATTTCAAATGATTTGGTAAGATTTTAGAATATTTATAATATTTCGATGATTTCAAAGGATTCGTACGGTATTCAAAAAAATTCATTAGATGAAAATTTAAGAAACTCAAGAATTTTTCGGAGATTTTAGAGGATTTTAGGAGAATAGAAGGATGTTAAATAGATTTTAGTAAATTTCGAGAGATTCCAAAGATTTCAAGGACCCTCATCAGATTTTATAAGATGTCACGAAATTTTATTGGATTTCAAAATTTTTATCATTTTTGAAGAAAGTTTGAATGATAATCACAAATTTTAAGATTTTTATAGGATTTTACTGGATTTTTATTACTAGAAATATCACAAGATTTGAGGGATTTTATAAATTTCAAGGGATTTGAAAGGATTTTAAATAATTTTTTTTGAGAGATTATAAGGAATTTAACAAGATTTCAAAATTATTCAGTCTTTTAACCCTTACATGAATGGAGAGATATTTAATATCCCACCTAGATTATCATCATATTCATAATATTTCAAGTTTTTTTTTCTTGATTTTGGTGATTCTTATTGTGAATTTACTATAACAACATGTTAGAGAGTTAAAATTTTTACTACGGTATCTGAAATTTCTGGTGAATTTGTTAATAATAATAAACAAATAACAAAAAAGTCACTTTTTGTAAGAACAATTCATTATTTCCATAAGTTTTAGTTGTATTTACAGAACTTGGTGAATTTAGGTTTTGCGGGTCGCTGTGTTCGAATCTGTTATCAGATTTATAAAATTCAATATGGCGGATCCAATATGGTGGATTAAATTTATGAAATTAACTCTGATTGTAACTGTAGATTCAGTATTGTAATATAATTAGAATACATAGTTTTTGGGGTTGTTGATTACAAATGTCCCACAAATCAGACGTCTGAAATTCAAGATGGCTGATTCAATATGGCAGAAGTGTTTTACAAAAATTAATGAATTTTCATGAAACATGGCACCTATGGGTTTTTGGGGTTTCTGATTACAAATCTGAAGTAGGTTTTCAGAAATTCATAATAGAGGATCCAATATGGCGAAAGAAACTGGTGAATCATCAAAGACGCAACTCTTATACTGATCTAGATTTTTCACAGCCAAATTAAAATGAAATTTTCTTCATTTCAACCTTACTTTTAAAATTAACAATCCTGAAAATTCCAAGATGCCAAAATTTTATGAAAATCCAACAATTTTTTGAAAACTCGTCCACGAATTTGGATCCGTGATTCTGAATTTTGCCAATCTGGCTCCGGATTCGTAGTCAGCGCCC
>CAKNXH010001221.1:44409-56643 GCA_932178445.1 Andricus quercusramuli
TTGTGTTCCACGAATCCTATAATTTCTTTCGAAATCCTATGAATCTATTAAATATAGAGAAATCTTCGGAAATCTTCAAAATCTCTTAAGACCTTAAAAATCCCTTAAAATGTAATTTTTTTTTTTTTCATACCATTAAACCGTTTCCCTTTCGGCGAGCCTTTAGGGGTAGGCGTGACACTACCCGATTCGGGTAGTGTTTCTAGGTGGATAGTTTCTTGTAGTAAATAACTACAAGTGTGGGCTCACCACACCCACGACCGCCAACAGCAACGCAGTAGTATTATTTTCGAACGGTCACCCATCCAAGTACTAACCGCGCCCAACACTGGTTTTCTTTTCAAATCCTGTGAATCCCTCAAATATTGTGAAATCTCCTAAAGTCTCGGAAATCCCTTGAAATTTAATCTAAACAATTCCACAAATTTATCTAGAAATTTTCCTGAAAGTCTACAAAATTTTCAAAGAATCTTCACAAATTTTAAAATCTCGTTAAATTTTTTCGAATCTTTTACAATACCTTATATTCTTCAAAATTCCTTCAATTTCCTTGAAATTAAAAAAATCCCTTAATTCTGTTGTAATCCATATTAATCCCACAAAACTCAAGTAAAAAGCTTGGAATCTGCAATGTCTTTAAAAATTTCTTGAAAAATGATGAAATACTTGAAAGTCTTTGCATTTCATCTGAACATTTGATATTTTCTGAAACTCCTTGAAATCTTTCAGAACACTTGGGAGGCTATGAAAATCCCTTGAAATATTGAAATTCGTTGAAATTTACTGACATCTGTTGAAGATTTCTGAAAAGCTCTGAAACCCCTTGAAATTTTGATTCCGCTCTAATCTACTGAAATTAACAATTTTCGAATTTTGTTGAAATCCCTTGAAATTTACGGAAGACCCTCAAATCATGTTAAATCCTCTTGATTCCACAAATGTGTACTGAAATTTTTAGAAAACTGTCCAATTTTTTGAAATCCCTTCAAATCTATAGAAATGCCTTATTTTTCCATCTTTTGGAATTTTATATAATCTTACGATATTCTCTGAAATGTCATGGAATTCCTCAGAATTTTTTGAAAAATGCTACATACTTTGAAATAATCGAAAAATGTTAAAATCTCTTAAATCTTGTAAAGTTCCTAGAAATCTTCTGAAATCCATAGAGCATCTTGAAACCTTCAATATATTTAATATTTATTTTGAAAATGTTTGAACTTTTGGAATCCTATGAGAATTTCTTTTGGCCCCATAAAATCTCATAAACCCAATAGGAATCCCTTAAAATTCCTAAAAATTTCATTCTATTTAATTAATTTCCTGAAATATCTTGAAATCTTTTAATATCATTAATTCAAGTTTAAAAATGTTTTGAATTTTGTTGGAATCCTGTACAATACTCTACAATTCTTCGAATGCATTAAAATTTATTGCTCTATTTTAAAATCTCGAAATGTTTTTGTCACTGAATTCAATTTAATTTATTCCAAAAATTTCTCTAGAAATCCATTAGCATCCCTTGCAATATTTTTAACATCATTGATACACTGAATACTTTTCAAAAATGCTTTGAGATTTTCTAACACTCTCCCAAAACCTCTAAAAATTCTGAAATCTTTTCAAATTCCTTGGAATCTTTCAAAATACCCTAAATTCCTTGAAATCATTTTAACACCTCGAAATTTACAAAATCCATTAAATCTTGTGAAACATATATTGTTCCTAAAAAATTGCAGTCAACTCACTTTAAAAATCTTGAAACATGTAATATCTTTCAAAATTTTTGAAAAAATGATTATATTTTTGAAATATCCCAAAATTTCACAAATTAGGAAGTTCACACATCTGCAAATTAAATTCGTATTTCCCTCTCTTTATTCGTCGTAAAATAAATGTAAACATTTAAGATCTTGTCTGGATTGTCACAGATTTCCAAGCCTAATAAGGTTTTGAAAAACTTTTTGCCTAAGGTCTTTGATGAGACATTAAAAAAACATATCGTCGATTCCTAGGATCACAATCGCTGATAAATCTCTCTAGCAATCACCCCAGGCGCAGAGCTTCACAAAGTCATCAATCCACTACGCAAAGCTGATTGAAATGATCTGCAGCACTTTTGATACCTCTGGATTTACTGTGAGTAAAATATAAATCAGGAATTGGAATGCATTCTTTTCTGCAGAAGAAATTCTCGGTGAAAAAGAATGTGAAATTTCTGAAGAATGCAGAATGTTTCATTTAAAAAATTCAAACAGACGTTTGCGTGTCTCACTTAGGACTTCAGTTTACCGTCTTTCAGTTCGACTAGGTAATTTCCTTTTCTGTTCCTTTACGATCTTCAAAGAGCTATGGAGCATACTCAGAGCGACTTAAAGGTGGAAAAGAAGGAAATACGCGTTTTCGAGAAAGCTTTCGATCGTTAACAATGTTACGTACGATACTCATTGCTTACCCTTCGATATTTTCCTTAGGAAGAGAGTGGTTTGAACTCCCTAGTGCCCCCCTCCCCACCCTCATACTTGCTTGATAATTATTGCGCTTCGCGCTCGATAATTTGTTTACCTCGCGCTTTGCGCTCGGTCCTTGTATTCACCCCATATTTGCGCACAGACCTTTTAAAATGAAAGATTGAATCATCGACAACTGTAATTAGGTTATTGTGAATTCTCTTTCGTTAAAACTCCTTCGGCTTTAACGAATACATCCTCATCACGTATTTTGTACGTTGCACTCGATTTTGTCCAAAATGTGAATTTCACTACGTTATGTTCAGCACTATTATATCAAGTCTATATTATATTTATTTCTGTACTCAAGCTGGTGCTGCTTATTCAGTTATTACAAAATATTGTATACATTTTATTTTTAATGATCACTTCAATATTTTCATTTTTCACTAATTTTCATTGTTAGCTACCCTGAAATATATGTCATTTCAATAAATTTATATTATCACAATTCATAATATGTATTGGTATTTAAACATATGTATTTTCATTGTCTTGTTCTTATGAATAAAAAAAAGTGCACATCCTCTACAGAAAAGGTTGTTATTATACATTTTATTGCAACTCGTGTCGTTTTTCCAAAAATTCCATTCTTCTTTTTTACGATTACAAAAAATCTACTCGCCCTTCCTGAAAATTTTAAATAACAAAATCGCAGATCGTCTTTAAGCGAACAAATTTCGCATTTTAATTTTTTTTTCATAGCTTATGTCGTCTGTACAAAAATTAAATTTTTTTTTACGAATGAAAGAAAAACTAAGCGACCTTTTAAAAATTGATTATTGACAAACTTGTAGATATTTTTTGGTTAAACAATTTTTTGTCTTCTTATCTATTTTTGTATCTTGCATAGTTCGACCGCAAAATGAAATTTTCTATTTTTTATTAATTTTTGTGCGATCCTTTAAATTTTTGTTTTTTCGAAATATTTTGAAAAGTTGTTATGATAATCTTTTAGGACTTTCAAAAAGCAAATTTTTTCTTCTCCTGACTTCTTTCCATATCATGTGTTGTTCCTCTTAAATTGTTAATTTTCCTTTTTTTTTTTTTTTTTTTGATTTTCAAAATGCTATAACTCTGATAATTTCATTTTTATTGTAAAATGTCATTTGGGTAATCGTTCGAGTTTCCGAGTACTATGAATAGCCGTACATAGAATTTTTTTATCTTGAAAGAATTGATCTCAACAATTTTCAAAAAACACTAATTTTTTGGATCCAAAATAGATGGTTAACGAACTTGTCCTTCCTTTTCAGGTATTAAAAAGGTGTGCCACAGCAGAATTTAATCTGATTTTTTTTCAAAGTTCCCAAAACGTGGAGATTTGAAAAAAACATTACAAACAAACTAAAATAATTTTTTCAAATTTCTCACCGTTGCCCAGTAAGGGCAAGAAAAGCGTCCGTGGGCAAATTGATCTTCAGAAAACAATTGTTATACGAAATTAACTTTTTTTTATGAAAGCTTATAAAATTTTGCAACGAACTGTAATTTCCGATTTAAAAATTTCTCTTTATTTTTTTGTTCATTTCATAAAGAAAATTTTAAAAATTGACTTTTGAAGTATATTGGTTTTTGAAAAATGTTTTGATTCTATCAAAAATACATAGAAAACTGAAAGAAGCTATCCAAAAAAGATGTGCGATAGCAATGCAAATGTTAAAAAATTTATTGAATTTGTTATAAACAAATAAGTGAATGTAAATGGTTGCGTGGAGATTGGCGACGATTTTTCACTTGATTTTACTAAATTTAAACAATTTATGGACAAAAAAAGTTTTTCAGTTGAATTTATGAAAATTATTAAATAATTTGTTATTCCCAAAGCAACTTTTAAAAACAAATAAACATATCAGGTATTCTTGATGGAATAAATCAAGTTTTTTCTATGGAATCGATCATATACTACTTGGAAATAAAACCTTAGTATCATATTTGGTCACCAAATGAAAATTAATAATTGTGTAAACTACCTTAATTAACAAATACACATTTTGGCTATTTTTGGAGGTACAAACTTGATTTTTTCGATGCAATTAACTCGAAATCAAAAAATAAAAAAATTTTGAGAACATTTTGATGACAGTAAACAATTTATCATCGTAGAAAATAATTCTTTAAACTTTCTATCATTTTATGTATTTATAAATAAAATACCACTTTTTTCACGGAAAAACCAGACAGTAATTTAGCAAAAATTTTTTGGTATGAGTCGATAACATCTGATAATTGTTTAACCAAACTCAATTAACAAATTCATTATTTGGTTATTTTTCTGCATTTGAACTTATTTCTTCTGTGTAATTAACTGTTAATAACACATTTTTAAACTTTTTTTTTTATAGCTCGATAACAATCCACTGTGGAAATTAAATATGTATATAAATAAATATATATATATATATATAATATAACTACGTTAATTAAATTGTTGATAAAAATAAAAATAGTGGATCATTATCGAACTATCCAAAAAAGTTTGAAAATGTGTTATTAACAATTGTTTTGGTAAAAAATTAATCTATCTTGTTGAAAATGTAATATTTTATCTCTGAAACGTTGAAAATGTCAAGCTTTTTTAACTGAATTAATTTCTTCTTAAATTAAATTAAAATTCTTCTTAAAAGAATATATTTCTCTATTTTCGTGGAAAATCTCTCCATGTCCCGTGTTGAATATGCACTACATTTTATTTTGTTTTTTAAATTATTATTCGTATTTATGGACTTAAGGAACAAATCCAAGAAATAATTTAATATTTTTTTGGAATCATTCATTCATTTATTTATTCGATGTTGACAATATTTTTGAAAATATTTTGTAATACAAGTTATTGAAGCTTTCTTAATTAAACGTACTAATTGAATGTGATGTTAGTTGAAAATTTAACCACTAAAATTTTCATTGAAAATTCAACAACTTGGTGGAAAGTTGAACTATTTTTCGAGAATTCATTTTATTGGTTGAACATTTAACTATATGTTTAAAAATTCTCCTATTTTGGTTAAAAATTAATTTTTTTAAACTGAAATTTCAAATGCGTATTTCATTTTTGGTTGAAAATTGAAAGTTTTAAACAAAAATGTATCTACATATTTGGTTACAAATTACTTTTGTTTGAAAAATTCAGATGTTTGAATTGAAAATTCAATAAGTTATTGACATTTTTTTCTCTCTTGAATGAATAATCTTTTTTTTGTTGAAAATTAGTCTTTTTTGGATAGAAATTTTATCTTTTTGGTAGAAAGTGCAACTGTTTGGTTGAAAGTTGATCTGTTTTTTGAGAATTCGATTAGTTTGTCGAAATTTCATCTTTTTTGGATGAATAAAACTGCTTTAAAAATAAAATCGAAATCCTTTTTAGTTTCTAATATCAACTATTAAAGTTTGCATTGCGAATTCATCTTTTTTGGTTATATTTGACAGTGTTTAATTTATAATTTAATTTTTTTGTGGAATTATCATCTATTATATTTTATTCTTGAAGATTTATCATTTAAGTTGAAAATTCAACTATCTTTTTAAAAAATCAATTATTTTGTTAAAAATCGAACTATTTTGTCAAAAATTCATATTTTTAAGTTGACAATTTAAATGTTTTGTTGAAAATTCGTTTTCTTTTTGTTGTTGAAAATAAATTTTTTAACTGAAGTTCCAACTTTTCCATTTTTGGTTGAAAATTGATTGTTTTTGGATGTAAATTTAACATTTTTTGGTAAAAATTGATCGTTTTAGACAAAAATGTAACTGTTTGGTTGAAAAATATTATTTTTCAAATCATATTTTCGGGTAGGTAATTCAATTTTTCTGTAGAGAATTCTTCTTTTTGTCTAGAATATTCAACGATTTATTTTTATTTAACTCTTTGGTCAAAAATTAATCTGTTTTTGTGGTGGATTCAACTATTTCGTTGAAATTCAATATTTTTTGGTTAAATTCCACTGTTTTTTATTTAAAATGAAAATATTTTTTGGTTGGAATATCACCTATTATAGTTTTCATTGGGAAATAATCCTTTTCGTTAAAAATTAAACTGCTTGGTTGAAAGTTGAACTTCTTTTTCAAAAAATGATTGCCTATTGTTGAAAAGCCATAATTTTAGTTAGAATATCAACTATTTTCTTCAAAATTTGATTATTTCGTTTAAAATTGAACTATTTTGTTCAAAATTGAACTATTTTGCTCAAAAGTTATATTTTTTGGTTGAAAATTTAAGTGTTTTTTCAACATTAATTTTTTCAGATAGAAACTTTGTCCTTTTGATTTAAAAATTCGTCTATTTGGCTCAAAATGCAACTGCTTGGTCTCAAATTAATTTTTATGTTTGTTAACAATTGAACCATGATTTGGTTGAAATTCATATTTGTTGGTGAAATATTCAATGATTTTGGTAAAGTCATATTACTTTTGAAAATTCAACTGTTTTATTGAAAATGTGTCTTTTGGATAGAAAATTCTTCCCTGTGGATCGAAAATTTATCTCTTTTGGTACAGAAGTTCTTTGTTGAAAATTCACCTTTCTTTGTTGAAAATTCAACTGTCTCCTGGAATATTTGTCGTTTATTCATGCTTGGAGATAAGATTCAATTGTTTAAAAAAGTGCATCTTTTCATTCTGGAGGTTTAATCGTTTTTGTTTGAAAATTCGACCTTTTGGTTGAAAATTCATCATTCTAAGTTGAAAATTAATTTTTTTTGTGTAAATTCTAATGTTTGATCTCAAAAAATTGTTTCTATTTACTGAAAATTGAACTTCTTGGTTGCAAAGAAATCTTCATTTGTTAAAAATTCATCTTTTCAGGCCTCCAGTCTAATTTTGGTTAAAAAATTAATATTTTTTGGTTAAAAAGTCCACTACTTCGTTACAAAATTCCCGCGTCGCTCACTCAAGCAACAGCTTTGTTCTGCAACGCCGCTCCGACTCAGGTCGCTGATGAATGTTACTAGCAATCAACCCAGGTGAAGAGCTTCACAAAGTCATCGCATGTGACAGGTCACACAAGAATTGTAATTTTTTAAATGATATGACTTCTTTACAAGTTACATACCTTGTTTAAAGCATATAATAATAATAAGAGGCGGCAGAGTAGTAAGTGCAAGTTATACATATTTATATATAATACAGATCGAGTACAGTACATAAAGTGCGTAGAGTATAAAGATACGCGATCGGTGACATTTCTATACCAAATATACCGTACAAAGGGCGCCGCCAGGCTCTGTCATATTAAATATTATTTATGCTACTGCGCATAAACATGCTGGCTACCGCTATACGACCATATGCGTGTATGCGTACAAACGACACGCGTTTATTCTGCACGGCGCTCCATGTAACTTACAGCCGGTATCCCAATCAGAAAACAATATCGATCCATTGTTTCGACTCGCCAATAAATATCGTGAAATAATATCGGCCGACTGAATTACTGCCGATCTTACTCTCAGATCGGCCCTTGCGAACTACAATCGCCCTCGAATAATTCAAAGGTACTTGCCTCTTACAAGGAAAGTACCTGGGGTGTACCTCACCGATTTTCATGATTCTGCAATACTTAGTAGTAAATAAAAAAATAGTGGACACGTATTTTTTGGTATGTACTAATTCGTCAATTTAAGGGGTGAAAGCCACCCGTAACACCTTGACTGTCTGTGACGCGTTACGGTGGTCCAAAATGTATTGGGAAATTTTTCTCTCAAATTTTTATCAATATCGCTACGGATCGTTACCGATTTTCTTCATTCTGTAATATTTAGCAGTAAATAAAAAAATAGTAGACACGTATTTTTTGGTACGTGCTAATTCGTCGATGTAAGGAGTGAGAGCCACCCGTAACACCTTGACTGTCTCTGACACATTACGGTGGTCCAAAATGCATTGGGAAATTTTCTTTTCGAATTTGTATGCATATCGCTAGCGATCGCTAATGATTTTCTACATTCTGTAATATTTAGTAGTAAACAAAAAAATAGTAGACATGTATTTTTTGTTACGTGCTAATTCGTCGATGTAAGGGGTGACAGCCACCCGTAACACCTTGACTGTCAGTGACGCGTGTGGGTGGTGCAAAAATGCATTGGGAAATTTCTTTCTTGAATTTTTATGCATATCGCTACCGATCGCTAACGATTTTCTACATTCTGTAATATTTAGTAGTAAACAAAAAAATAGTAGACACGTATTTTTTGGTACGTACGAAATCGTCGATGTAAGGAGTGAAAGCCACCCGTAACACCTTGACTGTCAGTGACGCGTTAGGGTGATCCGAAAATGCATTGGGAAATTTTTCCCTCGAATTTTTATAAATATCGCTACCGATCGCTAATGATTTCCTACATTCTGTAATATTTAGTAGTAAATAAAAAAACAGTAGACACGTATTTTTTGGTACGTACTAATTCGTCAATGTAAGGAGTGAAAGCCACCCGTAACACCTTAAATGTCAGTGACGTGTGCGGGTGGTGCAAAAATGCATTGGGAAATTTTTTTCTCGAATTTTTATGCATATCGCTCAGGAATTTATCACAAAAATAAATCAATTTTTTCGTTTCGGAAAAAAAAATTATTTTTAGAGGTGGCGCAAAGCCCATGAAGATTACCATGTATTTCCCATATGAAAATAAGTTTTTGTAAATTTTATTCAGAATCGTCAATATCAGCTAAATCAGGTGAAAATCAACTTTTTTCACTATTAGCCAAAGAATGCGAATTGAATATTTCTTTCCAAATATCATCCCTATAAGTATGTTTTATAGAGTCCCAAAAAAATCCAATAATGGAGATAAATTTTTTTTTCAGTTTTTGCTTTAATTATTTTTTTTTTTTATTTTGTTAGTGTGAATTGTTTCTAATGCATAAAATAATACTTCATACTGATAATAATATTTTTACATAAATTGTCTATTTTTTGTATTCGTTGTCTGATTATATTCTAAAACTAAAGTAAAATTTCAATCATTCAAGGTTTATTGCTTCCAAAAACAGCGGTAAATTTTTTTTCAATTTTTGATTCAAATATCAACAAATTCTAAAGTCATTGAATTTCATTCAATTTTACCAAATATAATTTGTTTAGTTTAAAATAATGGAATGATGTATAGGTATGTTTTACCCTTGTTGCAATTTTATTGATATTTATATTTTGTGCTGAAAATCGAAATGTTACTGAAAAGTGAGTAATTATATTTTCAAAAAGCACATTATGAAAGTCCCCGTTTTCCAACAATTTTAAATTTAGATTCTGGAAGCCTGTGCAACTATATAAACCAAAATAATTCGGATATATTTATTGCTTTTTATTTCGAAGATCTCTTATAGTTAGAAAAATTATTAATTATAAATCCTATATTTTAGTCTCAATAATAAACTAAAAATATATACAGCGAATCAGATTCAACATACTTAAATTTTATATTCACTTGATGTAGAATTTGTCAGCTAAATGTGTTACTCGCTTTTCCTGAATAGAAATCGGAGGATGTTTTTATGATTTTTTAATGTTACTTGAAAATAAAATAACTTCACAAGTGACAGGTATAAAATATTCGGATTTTTACTAAATATAAGAAGTTCAAGAGAATGCATCTACAAATATAACAGAGTCGAATGTTTCATTCATAAGTGGTATTCTCGTAATTTCTTTTTAAACGCTTGATTATGTTTCATAATTATATTTGAATTTATAAAAATCCATTTTATATTTTGGAATTTGTAGTCGAAGATGAAAAATTGGAAAACAAGTACATAAGAGCACGAAATGTGAGTCCATGTCCATACTCGGAAGGTGCTGCCATCTACAAAGAAAAAAATTGATTAACTGGTTTATTCACTACTTATTATTTCATAATTCAACAGTGAAAAACGTGAGTGACTTTTCATCTAACGAAAAATCAATTCCTTATCGAGAAAAAAAACATTAAAAAACAAATTAAGTTCTATGATTTCATACAATTTTTTTCATGGAAAGAAATTAATGTTGTACTATTATTCTTCAAAAAACATATTATGAATGATTTTGAATCGTTGGATTTAAATCTAAAAGTGCTAAATTATAAAAAAATATTGGTTTTCTTTTTTAATGTTGCAGACTATTCAATAACTTTATTATTATTTTACATTGATTGTGATTTAATTAAAAATATTTCCTCATATATCAATTAAAAATTATTTCTTCATTTGCTATTCAGAATTGATAAATACTTAATCCGGTTGAGATGAGTTTTATGTTTGTTTAACAATTTTGTTTGTTTATTTAAAAATTTGTTAAAAAAAATAATTTCCTTCAAGCGTTATATGTGTAAGAAGCAGAACGTAATGAATCAATTTTTTCAAACTTTGAGATAATTATTGTTCCTTTTTGTTTGAAATATTATTTATTCGATTATCAAACTTAAGTCGGTGAAGAAAATTCTTCTCTATATGAACACCTATACATAAAATAATACCTTTTTGAATGTTAAATTCCAATTAAAGATTTATGACGTGAAAAGTTAAAACTTTTTTAACGTGTGAACACATTGTGAAATTAATGAATGCTTTTCAAGATATCTCTTATGATATATAATTATACAAAGCTTTAAAATATCATTTTAAAAATTGAAATTGTAGTTTTTGAAATAGTTTCAAATATATAAGCGTATCTCTGTCTGGCCCATTTCAGTTTTTATTTTAAACCAACACGAATTTTCGGTTGATAAAATTTGGTTGATTTTACCACATATGTGTATTTAAAACTTTTGACTAAATCGACAAAATATTATTGAACTTTTTTTATTTTGTGTTTGATTCTGAACCAATTTTTTCAGACTGTAAATTTTTCCAAATAGTAAACACTGTAATCCAAACAATCAAACCTTCCTGAAAATTGCTAATTTCATAAAAATCGTTTGAGCAATATTTAAAAAAAAACTGAGATATTATTACGGAAAGAATGATTCAGTGCAAAATTCATTGGATTTTTCCTAAAAACATTGTTTGGATTAATAACAAAGTACGTTTTGATTTCAAAAACAAAAGAACAAAAGAGAACATTGTTGAGTCTACTAATAAATTTAGTAAATTAATCTGAAATTTGATTATAAAAGATTGCCATATACAGATATAGAGTTCAAATGTGAATATTAAACATATTATATTCATAAAGAGAAAGAGAACAAACCCATTATTTTTTTAAAAAAGGATCTCTCGAAATATAACAAATTTTAGGATAGGATTATTTTGTTGAATTGATTTTGTTTTCTATGATGGAGTTTAATTTTTATTATTTTCTATAATAGAGCAAATTAATTTTTGCGAGTGAATATCTGAAGTTCAATTGATAATAATATAAGTATTCATTGTGTATTCCAGTGGTGTTCCCATAAATAATTGCCGATGAGGAAAAAGACATTTGTCTCTGATGAACCAGAAAGAATTTTTTTTTTAATTTAATTTTGGTTTGTGAACTTTTTTGTGTTCTTATTTTGGTATATGGGTAATAAAAAAGTAGATTTCATTTGTATCTCAAAAGAAGTAGGGAAAGCTAGCAGGTACGATGTAGATAGTAAAACTCTTGAAGTCATGATATTAATAAATGATTAACAAATGAGGAAAACTTTACATACAAAATTAAAGCTCAAATATTTATTTCAAAGATAGGAATGCTATAACGAGAATTATTTCAGCCATTTATCCTATATTTTATAATTTTTCAACCCGTCTACATTTTATTCAGATGATACACTTC
>CAKNXH010001221.1:57043-88098 GCA_932178445.1 Andricus quercusramuli
TTCCACCAACTGTAATGGACAAAAAAACTACAAGTAATTGTATTTTATCTTGGTAAGATGTATGAACTTGCTTATTGATTTAAAAATTGTTTGGTTAGTAGCACTAATTTGTTTATGCTCGAAACTTAAAAACATAAAAATTACTTTGTTTGGCTGATTATAAAACTTTTACTTTTTATTACCACTCATGACTCAGTCAATTTTTCCCATTATTCAGTACGTACTGGTATGTACCTTGTACCGTTTTCCCCTATCAGGTAACATCAACAAAAAACTTCTTCAAAAAACATATGATCAATAATTTTCAATCTTTGGATTCAAATCGGACAATGCTAAATCATAAATAAAATTTTTCTCCTTTTTTAATTGTGCTAAATATTAAATAACTTCATTATTATTGAATTATTGTGCATTGATTGTTATTTAATCTTAAATATTTTCTCCCATATTAACAAAGAAATATTTTTCCATTCACTATTCAGAATTAATAAAAAAACTCTATCGGGATGAAATAAGTTTTATGTTTGTTCAAAACCACACTATAAAAAAAAACCCTTTTTTTAAACATTGAGATAATTATTGTTCTTGTATGCTTTGTATAATCAAGAATAATCCATATAATTAGAAGTAATTTAGGTATTCCAAGCAATTGACTTGTGATCTATATCTTTTTTAGTTGAAATTCATGTATTTTTTATCAAAATTCGCCTTTTTTAGTAGAAAATTAATCTTTCTTGTTGAAAATTCACGATTTTGGTTGAAAATTCAACTCTATGGTAAAAATTAATCTTATTTGTGGAAAATTCAACAATTTTCTTAAAAAGCCATTTTTTGTTTGGAAATTCAATTCTGCTGTGAAAATTCGTCTTTTTGGATAGAAAATTTAACTAATTTGATTAAAGAATTTATTTCTTAGCTTGAAAATTTAACCATATCGTTGAGAATCGTTTTTTTTTTTTTTATTCAAAATTTTATCTTTGTTCAATTGAAAATTTAAGTATTCCAGTTGAAGATTCTTCATTTCAGTTGAAAATTCATTCCTTAATTACCAATTTCATTATTTTGCTGCATAATCTATTTTTTGAAGCAGAATTATTTCTTTTATTGAAATTGTATTTCATTTTTGTTTGAAAATTTCTCTTTTTTAGTTAAAAATTCAACTGTTATTGGATGAAAATTGATCTTTTTTAGTAGAAAATTTAACAACTTATTTCAAAGTTGAACTACTTTGTTGAAAATTCATTTTCCTGGTTGAAGATTCTTGATTTCGGTTGAAAAGAATTTGGTTGAAAATTTAACTATTTTGTTCAAATTTCTGTTTTATTGGTTAAAAATTAACTTTTTCAACTGAAAATTGAACTCATACATTTTTCATTCTAACTTTATATTTTTCAGTTGAAAATTCAACCAGTGAGTTAAAACTTCATCTATTTCGTTAAAAATTTCTCGTTTCTGGTAGAAAATTTATCTTTTTGGTTGAAAATCAACTTCTTGGTTAATATTCGAAGTACTTGTTAGAAATTTATTTTTCAGTTAAAAATTCCTCTCTTTAGTTGAAAATTTAATTATTTTGTTAAATATTCGTTTTGATTGAAAATTTATTTTTCACGTGTAGATTTAACTATTTCAGTGCAAGATTTTTCATTCAAGTTTGAAATTCATCTCCTTGATTAAAACTTGGACTATTTTGATGAATATTCGACATTTTTGTAAAAAATAAATTTGAATTGATTGAATAATAAAAATTTTTTTAATTCATAATCTCATTCATAAAAATTCAATGTAGTGCTTCATTTTGGTAGAAAATGTATATTTTCTAGATAAAAATTTAACTGTTTGGATGAAAAGTTATCTTCCCAATTGAAAATTCATCTGCTTGATTAAAAATTCATGTATTATTTTTAAATTAGTCTTTTTTGGAAGAAAATAAATCTTCCCGGTTGAAAATTTATATTTTTAATTAAATTTCAATTATTTGGTTAAAAATTAATCTACATTGTAGAAAACTAATCTTCTCGGTTAAAATTGTGTTTTTTTGGTGAAAAATTCAATTCTTTGGTTAAAACATATTCTACTTTGGAAAAAATTCAACAATTTTGTGAAAAAGGATCTTTTTTGTTAAAAGTTCAACGGTTTTGCTGAAAATTCATCTTTTGGGCTTCAAAATTCGACTAGTTTGTCGAAAAATTCAAGGATTTGATTAACAATTAATTTTTTTCGAAAAAAAAAACGATTTTATTGAGAAGTATCCTTCTAGTTTGAAAAGTTAAAAAGTTGTGTTGAAAATTCATCTTTTTGCTTTACTCCAACTTGGTTTTTATTAAAAATTAAATTTTTTTTTGGACTGAAATATCAATTACCCATTAAATTTTTTGTTGGGAATTTTTCTCTTTTGGTTAAAATTGATCTACATTCTAGAAAATTCCACTGTA
Organism: Andricus quercusramuli; assembly: GCA_932178445.1. Taxonomy (NCBI): domain Eukaryota; kingdom Metazoa; phylum Arthropoda; class Insecta; order Hymenoptera; family Cynipidae; genus Andricus; species Andricus quercusramuli. Next base: position 59,476 of record CAKNXH010001221.1, read on the forward strand.
TTGTTAAAAATTAAATATTTTGTTCGGAAATTCTTCATTTTAGTTTCAAATGCATCACTTTGTTTGCAAATTTAACTATTTTGTTGAAAAATCATTGTTTTCCAGGTAAATATTTATTTTTGAACTGAATATTCAACTATTTCATTTTTGGTGAAACATTCATATTTTTTATTGGAAGATTCAACTATTTGGCCAAAAATGTATCTTTTTCGGTTGAAAATTTATGTATTATTTTAAACATTCATCTTTTTGATAGAAATTTGATATTCCTGGTTAAAAAGTTCCCTATTTGTTTAAAATTGAACAATTTTGATGAAAAATGAACCATTTTAGTTAAAAATTCGAGTTAGTAGTTTATGCGGAGTAATTCATAATAATTTTATGTAATCCGGAGAAATCCTATGTAATCCGGAGTAATCTTAGGTCATCCAGACTAATTTTACAAATTGAGGTAAACCATGGTAATCCGACCTAAACCATCTCCGCTGGACAGCATTTTTAGGAGCTGTTTCCCCCTCGTTTTAAATCAATCAAACCAACAGAACTTTGTTGATAGTCCAAAATTCCTAAACTTTTGGCAATGAGCCTTACTATCTGATCAAAAAGCTTAGGCACCGCGATTTTTGTAAACTTTTGTGAAAATCTCAGCAGAAAAAAATTCTAAAAATATGAGACAACATGCATGTTGCAGGTGAAGGTTTTGCCAATACTGATACAGAGTTTCGAAATTTTCAGATCATTAGCGATTATTTCCTGGCGAGTGGAAGATGAAAAGGATAATCATATGATTATTTCAGAATACTCAACTTTGAATGGCTGTAAGTCACTGAAAAAAATTATGAAAGATCTGCAAAAAATATATGGGTTTCGTTGATCCTATGTCTGCTGAGTGGGGATACATAGAGTCAGAAATAATTATTTGTTAATAAGTTATTGACAAAAGTGTGGGGAGGTGTCATCTCCGGAACTAAGGAACGTACAGAGATAATTCTTGAAGAAAATGACACATTTTTGGCTTCTGACAATATTGTGCGTATTACCAATAAGCAGAAAATTGTACTTGAATATTCAAAGAATTGTTTCATTTTTATAAAAATACTAAAGGCTTAACGATAATCGATGCTACCACACTCTCAGCATAGGACCTTGCTGGTTTTGTTGCAGCACGACCTTCCCTCACACTCACACAGTTACAGTCCGTAAGCTCTGATGCAAAAAAAAGGGATACGGTTGCTTCGATTATTATAAAGCCTTTCGTATTTTTTCAAGTGAAAAATAATTTGTGAAAGATTCAAGTGCAACTGTTTGGTCATTAACAATAAGTACGACATTGTCGGAAGCCAAAAATGTGTAATTTGCTTCAATAGTCACCTCTGTACGTTCCTTGGTTCCAGAGATGACACCTCCTCACTCTTTTGTCAATAACTTATTAACGAATAATTATTTATGACTCTAAATATCACCAATGGGTACAGAAAGGATCAATAATGCCCATATATTTTTTCAGATTTTCAATAATATTTTTTATTGACTTACAGCCATTCAAAGTTGAGTATTCTAAAGTGATCATATAATTATTATCCTTTTTCACCTTTCTCTCGCTCCAAACTAATCGCTAATCATCTGAAATTTTTGAAACTCTGTACCAGTATATGCAAATCCTTCATCTGCAACATGCATGTTGTCTCATATTTCTAAAATTTTTTTCTGCCGACATTTTCACGAATGTCTGTACAAAAATCACGGCGCCTAAACTTTTTGGATGTAAAATAGATAATACAAATGCGATAAAGGCAGAAAAGATACTATATTACCTACTACATGAAAAACTTGAAGTATGAGGAAGAGGATTTTGTGTAACGAAATAAAGGAACGTCAAAGGATAACGATCGCGTTACGCACTAGAGGAATGCCTGAGCTCCTTAGCAAAATTGTTTAAGGCACACATAATGCTCGTACTTTCGTCGAAGTTCGAGGCATCTCTTGGGGATGGTATTCTCGCTCGAAAACCGCGACTAAATCTCCGTTTATGACAAGAACAGATGTCTACAAGCCTTTGTTGGACCTAGTTTGTGCGAAGGCGCCATATAAGCCTCGCTACGCCCTACACACTAACATCGTAGAACGTAGATGTACCCTACACACTTCCCCAGTTGCCCCCCAAGTTCCCTTTCGAGTCGAGAAACTCGCGGAAGAATAACGATATATAAAGTAAGGCCGACGATAGTATATCTATCAATTGTATGCATATACCGGGACCATGGCCAGCAGCTCGCCCTGCGTACGTGGCTCAAGTACGTGGCTCAAGTACATGGCTCACGTACCTGCCTACGTATATTTGTCGCGCCTAACCATTATATGGTTTATCGTTATTGTTCGGCACCGAGAGGGCACTTACATACCTTCAGGGGGACAGAAGAGCAACGGACAGAAACTGAAGCTGAGAGAGAAAGAGAGGAAAAGTGCGCCAGACATAACCCCCATTAAACCCTATGCCTTATGCGATCTTCATTTAAATACGATTATGGATAACGCGACCCGCACACCAGTATCAATTTGATATTCAAATGGACGATCTTTTGTTCGACGACAATTTTTCGATCGCCACGATCGGCGAATCGATGCAGTTCTTCTGCAACTTATGGGGATAGGAGGCCGATTATGGTCTTCCAGTTTATCCAAATGGATAACTGGAACTGTAATGCACGTAAGTGCCTTTTGTTTACTGATATTATCATTTTCTTTAGTGGTTTGATATTATGTGGGTTTTATGATCTTCAATTCAACAATTTAGAAATCTATTGTTCCAGATCGTGAGAGTGAGGTAATAATTTCTCATTTTATACACATGTTCGAATTATGGGGGAGGTGTTACATCAGTAAAAAAAATGATAATTTTATTATGGTAATTTAATCATGATAATTTAATTATCGTAATTTAACTCACATGTTCCAAATTCGGGAGAAGCACATTTGGTGAAGATATTTAATTATTATTTTATTCTTCATACATTCTAATTGAATATGTTATTGTTATCTACTGGAATATAACGATTTTCACTCGAGATCCACATGAAATATGAAAAAACAAGTGACTTTTCGGAATGAAAGTATGCACTGTTTTAGAGCAAGCTTCCCCTAGAACAATTTTCATATTAATTAAGTCGAAATTAAATCATCATAGGCTTTCCCCCATTTCCCTATTTTCCTCTTTCTCTAGATATTTCCCTTTTCTGTCATGGTGTCATTTTAGAACTGAATACGTACGCTAGCCACATTTGTACTTTTGAAGTCAACAATTTAAAAAGAAATTAAAAATCGGATATGATTTAGAGGTCTCATATTAATGTTTTGTCTTTTTAGAGTTCCGTAGCCCGAGGCAGAAATCCTTATATTTTCGGTCAGATATCTGTTCGTCGTCCTTTTTGCAAGGAGGGGAAGTGAGAAGAAATTATGAAAGGGCAAGTAGGAAAAGTGATGGTAAATGATGGAGGGGAAAGTGGAGAAAGTGAAAGGAAATGAGCGGAGGGGAACTAGTAGAATCAAGGTAAAAAAGGGAAGGGAAAGTAGGGGAAGTAAGGAGAAATGAAAGGAGTTGAAGTAGGAGAAACGAGAGGAAAATTGGGGAAGTAGGGGAAGTAAGGGGTGATAACGAGAGGGAAAGTAGGAAAAATTTAGCTCTGGATGTTTAGTTTTAGCTAGGGAAGCCAGAAGAGGGGGAAGTAGAGGAGAAAGAAGTTTGGAAAGATTGCTGGTGAATGGTGAAGTTTGGCGAGGGGAAATAGAAGAATGTAGCAGAAGTGGGAAAGGGTGAGGGAAATTCATATATATATATTTTTTCACCAATTTTTAATTAATTCTTTGTTTTTTTTTCAGTGTTTGAAAATTGCATATATTGGTATTTAAACATACATAATCCTACCCGCTTACATGTGCATTGTTGCACATAATTTTTTAAAAATTTTCAAACTTATTTCGACGGAAAGTAATTAATTTATCTTTCTTAATGGTTTTACATTTTTCCAGCATCAGGGAAGCCATTGGTCAAGCAAAAACTCGAAATCAGGAAAAAATCGGGAAATTTTATTGGTCAGGGAAAGTCCGAAAAAAGTCAGAGATATAAAAGAAAAGTCTTACAAACGTCAAGGAATTTCTGTGAGGCACTTCAATCATCAATCAAGAATGAAAAATTTGGAAATTTGAGAGAATTCAAGTATTTCTTGTTTAGAATCAAAATACTTTTAAATGGAAATCACTACTTTCTTATTATTTGTTGAAAAAACATTTTTTTTGTGCAGATTTATGATTTTATTTCAAAAATTCATTTCTTTCGTTGAAAATTTAATTCTTCGTTGTTGTTGAAACTTTATTTTCTGGGTTATAAAATTAACTATTTTTTCGTGAATTAATTTTTTTTCTGGTTTAAAATCAATTTTTTGAACTGAAAATTCAATTATTCTATTTTAGGTTGGAAACGTATCTCTTTTGGTTGAAAACAAATCTTCTTGGTTCAAAATTCCCTCCTTGTTAATAGCAAATTGAAATTTTTGGTGAAGAATGAATTTTCATGTTGAAAATTTATATTATTGGGTAGAAGATTCAACTGTTTTACAGAAATTGATTCTTTTCTAAACAATTTCAACAATTTGGATGGACTGTTCATCTTTCTTGGCTGGAGAAATCGTTATTTGTTGAAACCACTTTTTTTTGTGGTGATTAGTTAGGTAATTAAATATCATTTTAGTTGAAGATTTAACTTCTTCGTTGAAGATTCTACTTTTTTTATTTCAAAAACTATCTCTTTTAGTAGAATCTTATTTTTTCTAGCTCAAAATGCAACTATAGATTTTTTTATAAGAATTCCCTTTTCCAGCTTTAAAATTCAACTATTTGGTTAAAGATTTGATTATTTTGTTGAAAATTCAATTTCTTCATTAAAAATCCCACAGTTTCTGTTTGAAATTTTACCTTTTTGTTCAAAAATTAGGCTTTCTGATTGAAAATTCATCTTTTTAGGTAGAAATTTCAAATATGTGGTCAAAAATTCAACTATTCCTTAACAATTTGATAATTTTGTTAAAAATTCAAGTGTCTCCTTTACAATTTATTCATTTGGTTGAAAATTCAACCCTTATTGCTTGAAGTTTATTCTTTTCTTTGAATCATCAAAACTAAATTTAATTTTTGTTTGTTTGAAAATTTGAACATTTTGTTGAAAATTCTGCTTTGCAGGTTGAAAATTCAACAATTTGAGAACAAATTTAGTTATTTTCTTTGAAATTTAAGTATTTTATTGAAAATTCAATTGTTTTGTTGAAAAGTCATCTATTTTGGTTGAAAATTCGTCCTTTTGGATTGAAAATTCATCTTTTAAGTTAGAAAAGTCATCTGTTTTTGTTTGAAAGAAATAAATAAATTTAAAATGCTCAAATTTAAATCTGAAATTTCTTTATTCTCTTTATAAAAGATTCTGTGTTAAAAATGTTAGAAGATGTCAGAGAATTTCAAAAATGAAGTTTCTTGGCCAGATTCAAAATAATGTGCCTAAAGATATGGCAATTACCAAATAAAATAGGTAAATTGAATATTTTGGCTACATTTAAGAACTATTGAAAGTGATTATTGACATCATTTTTATTGTAAAAAAGCTTAATATATTTCAAATTATAGTCATTTGAACCAAAAAAATGCCGAAGTGAGTATAAATTAGAATTATACTATTTTGAAAAATATAAATTCAAAGCCAGAAAATTTTGGATACGTCTCAATTTAAACTTTATAAACTTTGAAACCTTTGAATGGAAAATAAAATTGTAGAATTTTGAACCCTTTCAATTAAAAATTATTCAATATATCGTTGATATATTTATTACAAAATATGAAATAATACGTCAGAAGGGGGGGGGGGGCACAAAAGTCTTACGAATCCTCAAAATCGAGTGGGAGGGCGTGTCTTAAATTGAAAAAAAATCATAACGTAATTAATGGAATTATCCAAGTGAAAAGGTGCTAACTGGTGGAGACAAATTGAAAAGGTTCTAACTCACGTGGCGGACTCTCAAAGGTCCATCATTCCATTTAAATTGTATTGTGGACACCAGCGCCCTCAACTCTGTAGGAACTTTTATTTTTCTCTACGAGTTAGCACCTTTTCATCTGGTTTCACAATGCGCCCCGTGCTTACAACCGAGTTCCTCACCAAGTGCCTGCATAAGCCACGCCCCTAGCGCTTGACGGGGAAAATTTCAGAGACGTATTGGCGCATTGGATATCGCCTCGCGCACGCGCATCAAATGCACGTTCGGGGCCCTCACCGAAATCGGAGGTAATGGAAGGGAGAGGCACTTTGTGAAAAAGGCGCTTGGTGAAAAAGGCACTTGGTGGAAAAGGCGCTTGGTGAAGAAGGCGTTTTGTGAGAGCCTACTGTACTATAGAATGTGTAGAATAACTATTCTGTTATTAAGAACCTAAAATTTCTTCCTCAGTGTACTTCAGCACTCAGTACATGTCCAGATTGCTGAAGTTCAAGGGTGGAACTACCAAGTCGGCCAAAATCCACCTGTCTTGGTCGAATGAAAAAATCTGCTCGCATTCACAGTGGACAAATGTTTCTTACAATTAGCGAAGCGGTCGGGCCGATCTCAAGAAATCTCTCGGACGTGTCGTAATTCATAAGTAAACCAGAAGGAAGGAAGGTAGTGCACTGTCCCAGTACAGCCGCATTTACGAGAATCCAGTCCGAGTGTACGTTGTACGGATACCCAACCTGGTGGGGCATGAACGCAGGTATATGAGGCGCTGGATAACCAGTTCTTCGTGATTTGTGACTATTCCGAGCGATCCGGGCGCGATAATAAAGTGGCAATGGGGCTTGTTAGCAAGCGAGTTCAACGAGCCGTCCGTCTGTCCGTCCATCCGCGTCGTATGTGCCCTCGACGTACGCCAGTCAACGTCATCGACGAGGACTTACTATTCTCTCTCTCTCTCTCTCCCTCCCTCTCTCTCTCTCTCTCTCTCTCTCTCTGTATTACAATATTAATATGCCAATTTCAACCAAGAACATTCACTCGTGAGAACAAAAATATTCATTCTTTTAAACTGGATTCTCATTTCGACAATTTCTAGAATACAGATGTTCATTATCAAAACAAGGACAGCGTTTTATTTATTTTCAGAAATTTAATTTAATCTAGTAGAGATTCTGAATTTTTTCCCCATTCTACTCTTTTCTCCTAGTGCTTTTGCTCAGAATTCAATGCGAACTGAATTGATAGAACCCAATAAGAAAATTCAACTATTTTTTGTTAGAATGTAATTCTTCTCAACTGAGAAGTTTACAATTATATTTTTTGTTTGAGAATTCATCTCGTTTGGTTGAAAATTTAATTTTTTGCTGGAAATCCAAATATTTGGGTCAAACGATCTCTTTCTTGAAAGAATTAAACAAATGTCACCTTTTTTCAATTGAAGTATATATGAACTATAGTATTCTTCAAAAATTAATATTTGCTAATTCAATGACCTGGCTGAAAGTTGAACTACTTGATGAAAGGATGACCTGCTTCGTTAAACATTTATTTCTCCGTTAAAGGTTCATTTCAATAGTTAAATTTTTTTTCGCTCAAAATTAATTATTTTTTAATGAAAGTTTAACCATTTCATTTTTAGTTTGGAATGAATCTTTTCTATCTGGAAATCCGACTATTTTTGGTTGGAAGATATTCATTTTTTATTGATTATTCTACTAATATTAGACTTTTTGGTTCAGAATTAATCTTATTTGGTTGAAGATAGAATCATTTTGTTGAAAATTGAACTCTTTTGTTGAAAAGTCGTCTTTTTTTTGTAAGAAATTAAGAAATTAAAATCTTTTTTTCTTAGTTGAAGTATCAGTTATGCCAATTTTTTAAATTAATGGTTGATAAATTAATTATTTGTTTTAAAGTTGAACTGCTCGATTGAAAGATAAACTACTTTCCTAAAATTTCATTTTTTGATTGAAGATTCATCTCCTTGGGTAAAAATTCGTTTCCTTCTTTTCTTTTTGGTTTAAAATTAATTTTTTTATCTGAAAATTGAATTATTCCATTTTCTGTTTGAAATTGATCCTTTTAAGTTAGAAATTAAATTATTTTTGGTAAAAACTTACTTCTTTTAATCAAAAAGTCTACTATGATATTTTTTTAGAATCCATTCTTTTCGTTCAAAATTTAATGATTTCGTTCAAAATTCAACAATTCTGTTAAAAAGACATTTTTTTGGGTGAAAATTCATTTGTTTCGTTGAACCTTCGACTTCCTGGATAAATAATTCGTCTGTTCAGTTTAAAAATTCAACCTTTGGTAGAAAGGTTACATCTTTTGCTATGAAGGCTTTCTAAATTAATATTTCAATATTAATTTAAAAGTCTACAGTTATATTTTTGGTTCGAAATTAATCTTTTCTGTTGAGAAAATCAACTGCTTCTGGGAAATTTCGTCTTTTTTTATAGAAAATTCGTCTTTTTGGATTGAAAATTCGTCCATCGGTCAAATAATCATCTTTTTTTATTGAAAGGTAATTTTTTTAAAGTCTAACATTATATTTTTGGTTGAGTATTCATCTCTGTTGTTTGCAAATGAAATTTTTTGTTAAATATTCCATAATTTTGCTAAAATTCACCTTTTTTGGTTGAAAATGTGTCTCTTTGGTTGAAAATTCAACTATTTTACTTTGAGTTGAACATTCAACTGGTTTTTTTTTTAATGCACCTATTTTCAGGTAAAATTTAATTTTGCTAATTTGACTTTGTCGTCTATTTTGGTAGGAAATCAATAGTCTTAATTGAACATCTAACTTGTTTTGGTTCTTTTTTAATCTTTTTAGTGGAATTTTTGTCCATGTTGACTCGGAAATCTTTCTTGGCTGAAAATTCGAACTTTTTGTGAAGAGTTTGTTTATAGCTTGAAAAAATGGTCTTTTTGGTTTAAAGATCCAATCATTTGATTAAAATTTAATGTCTTCGTTCAGAATGCGACTTTTTCAGTTGAATATTTATATTTTTTATTCAAAATTCAACTATTTGGTAATTAATTAACCTTTTTGTGGACAATTCATATTTTTGGATTTTTGGACTATTTTTTGGACTATTTCCTACATAATTTGTATTTTTGACTTGATCATTTAACAATATCTTCCTTTTCTTCCTTTCTTGAATAAAAATTAATTTTTGTCGGCAATTCAACTATTTATTGTGAACTTTCTGATTTGATTTGGAATCTCAAATATATGGATTCCTTTTACTTCTTTATAGACTAAAAAATCTGTCCTGGCTTGAAATTTAACCATTTTATTGAAAAGTCGTATTGATGGCTCAAATTTTCATCTTTATGGGATTTAAATGCATCTATTTAGATTAAAAAATCACCTTTTTCAAATTCGTCTCTTCTCTTTGAAAGTTCAACTGTTTGAAAATTCATCTTTTCGGGTTTGAAAATAAAACATTTTCTGAAACACTTGATTTCCTAACTTGAAAAATGAACATTTTTTTGGAAATTCTTCTTTTGGGTTGAAAATGCATCTTTTTGCTAGAAAATTAACTTTTTTGGTTTGAGAGCTCAACTATTCTGTTGGAAATGCAATATATTTCGTGTTTGAAATATTGTAGTTAATTTTATTTAAAATTATTTATTCCCCTATTATCCTCCTATTTTTGTGAAAATCACCTGTTATTATCTTCCTAACCTTCGCTCAATCAAAGAAGCTTCAAATCAAACTTAACGTCTCCAAAGTGACATGCCTCAGCTGCAGATCAGCAGTTGATTCAAAGAACACTTCTCCCTCGTAACGAATTTATTGATCAATAAAATTGATCAGATCTCATTTATACCCATAAAAAGTCGGCAGAATCCCCGGAAATTTGGTTTCCCCCATTTAAATCGCACCAGAAATCACACGCTTTTGGCTTCAAATTCTACGAAGTAATTCCGAGGCTTATCACTATTACCGATCTTTCAGCAAACGAGATCCATATTCTCGTTAACACAGATTTCTGACCAATAAGAAGCTCATCTTTCCACAAAGGTGGAGCATTAAAAAGAGCGAGGCTAATGAAATTGTTGTCGGCGAATTAACGGCGAGTGTGTTTCGCCTTAATTTCAATAATTATCACTAAGATCGTCAGCAAGGTGTGACGTGGAATGGGATCTTGATAATGTTGCTTGACGCTCGAAGAGGTCGTAAATGGTGCTTCAACCTGGTCCTCGTCATCGTGCTCTCATCCCTTGATCCTTTGATCGTCGCGATCTCGTGATTCCTGGGAACAGTAGCCAGCAGCCGCTTGGTCTCGTAAACGACTCGAGTCAAGGTAAGAGGCCACGATCATGGTGACTCACTTTCATATGTGTGGATTATAAACCTTCACACACGCTCCACCTTTTCCTGCACCTTGTGATTTACTTGCAAGAGGAATACAGATGCTGGGTACTTTGGAGAACCGAGCCTCTTCTGCAAACTGCAATTACGCATTCTTCAGCCTTGGCCTCTAAACTTTACACGAGCTTACAACGAGCTCTGTGTCTCCGGAGTGAAACTGTAGCCTAATCCTTTCTGATCTCGTTTTCTGCAGTGTATCGATTACATGCTTTGGAAAAGATCACTTCATCAGATATTGAAAACCTGGGATCATCTATGATTAATTTCTGATTTAAGACATCTACATTATTGAGGCTTTGGGTAGCAGAAGAAACACGGAACGTCAAAATAATTGTGGGAATAAAGATGGTCCTTCGAGCCAGACATCTAACTACCCACATCGTTTTCTGCACTGTATCAACAACGTACTTTGGAAAAGCTGAACACTTCATCAGCTTTCGCAAACCTGACATCTCCCATTACTAATTACAAGAATGGATATCTAGCGATCAACATCTGTGGCATTTTAAGCCTCGAAGTTTGAATAGGAAGAAGTTCTGCAGAGTTTTGATTACGTTCTTTGAAAAAGCTGCAGACTTCCTCAGCTTTTGGAAACGTGGGATCTCATACGATAACTTCCTGATTGAAGTCATCTAGATTATTGAGGCACTGGATAGCAGAAGAAACTCAGAACGTAAAAATAATTGCCCGATTAAAGATGGTCCTTCGAGCCAGACATTTAACCACCCACATTCTTTTCTTCACTGTACCGATTAAGTTCTTTGGGAAAGCTGAACACTTGATCAGCTTTTGCAAACCTGACATCTCCCATTTCTACTTTTTAATTCAAGGCATATGAATTATCAAGATTTTTGATCGCAAAGGAAGCTATGAATGTAAAAATAATAGTCAAAATAAAGATGATCATGATTCGTGTCATCAGCTGAGAAAGTTACACTAAAAGCTAGGTAGAATTTGTAGCATAATTCCAGACAGTTATGTTTCCTTTATCTTTGTTTGGCAAAAAAAATTCAGAGTTGAAATAATTCAAGAATAAACATGGTCCTTCGAGCCGGGCAGCTACCAACCTATAATAATACCAGCGTGGCCGTATGCCAGAAAAAAATCTGAGAATCAGGGAAAAGTCCGGAAATTCGATTGGGCAGGAAAATTTGGAATCGTTTTATTTCGTGTAGATTAAAATTCTGATCTTTCATCAGACTTATTGATATCCAATGAAAAATTGTTCAGGGTGAAAATTTAAGAATTTTTACAATAACGTCATCCACCCTGATATAACATTCTTCTTAGTAATCAATTCGCCTCGTATTTCTATTGATCTTTTCAGTTGCTTCCTTCTCAGGATAACTTTTTTAGTTGAGAATTTTACTATTTGGTTGAAAAATCAACAAATTTCTTGGAAAGTCATCCTTCTTGGTTCACGAATCAGCCACTTTCTTGAAACCTCATCTTTTTGAGTTAAAAATTCCACTTTTTTGTGAAAAATTAATTTTTTTATCTAAAATCTATATTTGAGTGTTGAAAATCAAACTGAAATCCTTCTTTGTTAGAACTTCAATTTAAAAAAAAATTTGTTTGTTTAAAAGTGCATCTGTTTTAGAAGAAATTTAATCTTTTTGGATAAAAATGAAACTTTTTGGTTAAGAATTAACATTTTTCAGTTGAGGATTTAACTTTTTGTTGAAAAAACATCTTCGTTGGTTGAATTTCACTGTTTTTTATTTGAAATGAAAATCTGTAATTTATTTATTATTGCTATCTTGATATTTCGTGATTTTTCTAAATACAGCTGCTTTGGTAGTGTGTAAGAAAATTCCACTTTTTTGGAAAAAATCAATCTCTTGGCTTAAAAGTTCATAAATTTGGATGAAATTTTGTTGTTCCTTAATGAACGGTCTTCATTTTTGTTTTGTTTCAAAAAATGTTTACAAATTACTTTAACTGGAAATTAAACTTTTCAATTTTTGGTGAAAATTTATATTTTCAAGTTGAAAATGCAACTATTTGTTTGAATATTTATATATTTTGTTTAACCTTCGTTTATCTGGTTTTAAGATTTATCGCCTTTGGCAGAATATTATTCTCTCGTCTTGTTGACATATCAATTATTGCATTTTTCAGAATTCATCTTTTTATGTTAAAAATTAAACAATTTGATGAAATATTCAACTATTTTGTTGAGAAGTCAATTCTTTTTGGGTTGAAAATAAAACTATTTTTTTTTTAATTCTTCTTCTTCGCTTGAAAGTTTAAGTAAGGTTCAAGTTTAAGTATCGCCATTTTCTATTACAAATTAAACCACTTGGTGGAAAATTCATGTGTGTAGGTTGAATATTCAACTATTCAGTTAACAATACAACTATTTTGTTACAAATACTTCCTCTTCTTTGAATTGAACTATTTGGTTGTTAATGCAACTTTTTAGTAAGAAAATTAATTTTTGATTAAAAAATCCACAATTTGGATATTTTTGGTTTGAAATTTTGATCATTTGTTTTGCAACTCATCTTTGTAGGTTTCAAATTCAACAATTTGGTTGAAAATTCAAATATTCGGTTTGAAGATAGATAAGATAGATTATCTTGTTGGAAATTTAAATTTTTTTGTTAAAAAGTCATAATTTTGGTAAAAAATTTAACTGTTTTGTTTAAAATTCATCATTTTGGATTGAAGATTCATGTTTTATGGTAGAAAATTGATCTTTTTTTGATGAAAAGAATAAATAAATTTGAAAGTTTCAAAAGTCAAACTAAATTGTTTCATTTAGTTTATGAAAGAAATTATATTCTGAAAATATTACAAGATTTAAAAAATTCAGGAAAAATCAGATGATTATTTTCATTAGTGTCATCAATTAGGATTTCATTTTCTACTATATTTTGTTTCAAAACACATTGATATGATTCACTTGAGATCTAATAGAATGGGCATCAATGAGAGGTGAACAATTTGACTTTCGCAAATATGGTCCTTCGAGCCGGTCATCTAGCAACCTAAAAGCATTCTGAACCCCGAAATTTAATTAGAATGAATGGGTTATCACATGCTAATAATGTATGCCAACAGTTGAGAGACTTACACTAGAAAGTCAACTGGATTTAGTTTTCCATTGGATCTTATCTTTTAGTCTATTTAGTTTGAAAATAAAATTGATATGACGGAGGTAATGTTTAATAGAATGAGCATTAGTGAGAGTTTAACAGTTTGCCCTTTGCAAATATGGTCCTTCGAGCCGGGTGTGTAGCAACTTACATATGTATAGCCTTCTAAGCTTCGAAATATGATTAGAGTGAATAAATAATCAGATGATCATAATATTTTCCATTAGCTTAGAAAGTTGGACTATAAAGCCAACTGGATTTATTTCTAAGTTGAATCTTATTTCCCATTCTATTTAGTTTGAAAAGGAATTAATTTGACGTAGGTGCAGTTTGATGGAATGACCATCAGTGAGAGGTTCACAATTCGGCATCCGCAAATATGGTCCTTCGAGCCGGGAATGTAGAAAAACCTACATTATAGCCTTCTAAGCCTCAAAAAGTGAGTGGATAATCAGATGATTATAGTATTTTTCATCAGCTAAGGTTGTTGCGCTAGCAAGCTAACTGGATTCATTTTTTAATTGAATTTCATTTTCTATTTTACTTAGCTTGTAGAGAAATTGATATGGCGTAGGTGAAGTTTAATAGAATGGACATCAGTGAGAGGTCGATACTTTAGTATTCCCAAATATGGTCCTTCGAACCAGACATGTAGCAATAACCTACATTAGCCTTCTAAGCTTGGACGTTTGATTTGAATAAATAGACAAGCAGATGATCATAATATTTTTCACCAGCAAAGACAGTTACACTATAGAAAACCAACCGCACTGAGTTTTTAATTGGATTTTGTCTTCTATTAAATTCCGTTCGAAGATCAATTGATATGGCGTAGGTATTAGAATATGCATCAGTGAGAGTTCAAAAATTTGGCATTAGCAAATATGGTCCTTCGAGCCGTTCATCTATCAACCCAAATCTATAGCCTTCTAAGCCTCATAATTTGATTAAAGTGAATAGGTGATCAGCTCATCATAATATGTGTCATCATCTAAGAAAGTTAGACTAGAAAGCCAACTGGATAGTTTTCAATTGGATTTTATCTTCTATTCTATTTAGTTTGAAGAGAAATTGACATGACGTATGTGAAGTTTAATAGAATGGGTATCAGACATCAGTGAGAGGTGAACAAGTTCAGGAGCCAGTATTCTCGAGACTCGAGAGTCCAGAGAACTGAAGAGAGTGAGAGAGAGTGATGAGTTGGTGGGGCAAAAGGAGGACTAGTTCTTCCGCGACATGGGTCAGTCTGGGAGGCGGTACCAACGAGGCCAGGCCTACCTCCTGAAACAGATCTCACAATGGACCTGTAACAATGCAACCAGCTCGTCCAGACCTAACCTCACTTCTTCCCTGACACCCTGAGACACTGATACATGTCGACCGGACAACGAAACTCAATACAAAGATAGCCTTTCCCGGTCGCCCACCTCCATCCTTGCAGTCTCGTATCGCACAATGTGCTCACATGCGAGTGATAAAAAGTTCACAATTGTTGACAACCTACTTGAAAGCATGATAAAATTAACCAAACTTTGATATCATTTCTCAATCTGGACATCACACCTACTATTCATCCAGTTATAAGTTATTCGTTTCTATAAGTATTCGTTAACATATTTAGCTTTCCAAATGTTTTTTATATGACAAAAGAACAACCTTAAATCTAACTTATTACCATGAGTGGTTTTCTACAAAAGGTGTGTACAATTTGTTCTTTATGGTCAGTCGTGTAATCCTAAAAGAAAAAAGTGGTATTTTCCAGAAACTACGTTACGGACAGTACGTAAATTACGTGACAGCTCAAGGGGAAGGGAGGGGTCGATGGTTGTTGTTACGATTAGTTACGGAAGGGGGGGGGGGTGCTCGTTCATGTAAGTAATTTTTGTAAATTTGCGAATGAATCAAATAATTCACAGTAATTGTACATAAGACAGGAAAAAGTCAGGGATAGAAAAAAAAAATCTTGCAAAAGTCAGAGAATTTCTATAACTTTAAATAACTGTCAAGCAGAATGAATAAAAAAATTTTCAATATAAATTTGAAATTCTTTCATTCTGTTTATGAAAAATTCTAGATTAAAAATCTTAGAAGTTTGAGATTTTGGTATTTAATTATTAATTCCCAGGGAAAATGAAGAATTATTCAGGGCAAAATTAGGGAATTTCTAAAATGAAGTTTTGCGGTTTGCTTTACATAATGTCCTTGCTAGTAATTCATTCGCCTTGTTTTTATATTTATATTACTTTTTCTTTGCAAATTCTTTTTTCTTAAGATTATCTTTTTAGCTATAAAATTTATTATTTGTCTTGAAAACTTAACAGTTTTATTAAAAAGATATCATTTTTGGTTGAAAATTCAACTATTCCATAGAAAATTAATTTGTCATTTAAAATTCATATTTTGTTGTTGAAAAGTCAACTGAAATATTTCTTGGATAAAAATTCAACTAATTATTTGAAAATTGGTTAACTTAATTCAAAATTTCATCTGTTTTAGTAGAAATTTCATCTTTTTTGGACAAAATGGCAATTATTTTGTAGAAGATTCAATAATTTTGTTAAAAAGTCATACTTTTTAGTTAAAAATTGAACTGTTTTGTGGAAAATTCGTCTTTTCGGATTAAAAATGCTAGTATCTTCCTAAAAAGTTGACTTCTTGTTTGAAACTTACAGTTTTATGTTGAATAGTCGAACTAAAATCTTTTTTTGATAGGAATCCAATTTTTTTTTCAAATTCGATTATTTTATTTAAACATTCATCTGTTTTAGTGAAATTTCATATCTCTTGGATAAAAATGCAACTATGTGGTTGAAGATTTAATAAGTTTGTAGAAAAGACATCTTTTTTATTTTTAAAATTCAGCTGTTTGGTTGAAAATTCTTCTTTCTGAGTTGAAAAATCAGTATTTTTGTAGAAAATTGACTTTTTGTTTAAAACTCATATTTTGATGTTGAATAGTGAAACTAAAATTTTTTTTTTTTCTGATGAGCATTCAAATTTTTTACAATTCGATTTTTTTATTTAAAAATTCGTCTGTTTGAGTGGAAATTTCACTTTTCTTGAATAAAAATGCATCTATTCGGTTGAAGATTCAATAATTTTTTTCAAAAGTCATTCTTTTTGGTTAAAAATTGAACTGATTTGTTGAAAATTTAAGTACCTTTGAAGAAAATTTACTCCTTATTTAAAACTCATATTCAAATGTTGGAATGTCAAATAAAAATCTTTTTTGGATGAACATTTAATCTTTTTCAAATTTGTCTTTTTGATTAAAAATTCATCTGTTTTAGTAGAAATGCCATTCATCTTGTATGAAAATTCAACGGTTTGTTTGAGAATTAATCTTGTTTGCTTTAGGATTCAATATTTTATTGAATTTTTTTTTCAATTAATCTCTTTGGTTGAAAGTATAAAGTATAAAGTATTTTGTTAAAAATTGTTTTTTTTTTTAACTCAAAATTTAACTGCGTGGGTACAAGCTGAACTACTTTGTTGAATTTTTTTTTTTTTTTTTTTGAAAGAAGGTTCATCTCTTTGTTTAACAATCGAGCTTTTTTTGTTCAAAATCAATTTTTTTTGCTAAGCTTTCATCATGACTGAAAAATCGTTATTTATTGAAAATTCGTCTATGTGGTTTCAAAATTCGTTTTTAAACAAAATTTTATATTTTTTGGTTGAAATGGCAACTATTGCACTTTTCTGTTGAAAATTCATGTATTTAGTTCGAAAACGCAATGATTTTCTGGATAACTCAATTATCAATAAAAATTTTAATATTTTGTTCAAAATGGAATTATGTCGTTCAAAAAATCATGTTGCATTGTAAAATAGTCATGTTTTTCTTACTTAAAATTAATAAATAAATTTGAAAATTTTTAATTTTTATCTAAAATATTGTTTTATTCAGTTAATAAAAAAACCTTGTGTTTAAAAAATCACTAGATTAAAATGCTGGTATTTGAATGTTCATGATTATGGCAAATTAAAAATTGGTCAAGGAAAAATCAGAGAATTTTGAAAATAAATGTTCACCCTGTCATGCATTATCTTAAATCCAAAAAATTTCCATTTGTTTCATATCTTATTTTTTCTTGTTTGGTTGAAAATTCTACAGTTTGGTTAAAAATGTTATTGTTTTGTTCAAAATGCAACTATGTTGTTGAAAAGTCATCTCGTTTATCATAAGTTCAACTACTTTGTTAAAAATTTATTTTTTTATTCAAAAGTTGATCTCCTTGGTAATGAATTAAACTATTATAATGGAAACTGTTTTAATGTTTGGTTGTGAATATATTTTTTAACTGAAAATAAATCTGTTTTATTTTTGCTTCAAAATTTATCTTTTACGCTTGAAAAGTTAACTATTTGGTTAAAAATGTATTTTTTTTAGTTGAATGTTTAAATTTTTGTTGGAAATTTATGTATTTTGATGAAAATTCGTATTTTTTGCTAGAAATTTCATCTTCTTCGTTGGAAATTGATCCTTTTTGGTTAAAAATACATTTGTTTGGTTGAAATAACAACAGTGACATGCTTCGTTTGAAATTAATCTTCTTTGGTTGAAAATTCGTTTATTTGACTTAAAGTGGAACGACTTTGGAAAAAAAATATTTTTTTTATTCAGGATTCCTAATCATAGTTGGAAATTAAACTTTTTGCTTTAAAATGAACTTTCATGTTAGAACTTCTACTCTCATGTAAAAAATTCATCTTTTTGCTTTGAAAATTCAACAATTTGGTACAAGATTAAACTATTTCGTTGAAAATAAAACTTTTGTTGAAAATTGGTTTCTTCACGGAAAAAAAGGCTTTGTCATTTTAACAATCTAATAATTTGTTACTGAAAATAATGTTGTTTCATCAAATGACATGATTATATTGACAAATAAGACATAGTTAAAATAACAATGCCAACTTTGTTAATTCCATAACAAAACCTGTTTACTGAAATAACAAACTCACATTGTTACCATGAAACCAACTCATAACTAACAAAGTTATTTGTTACTCTGACAAGCAGGATTATTTGTTACATTAAACATTATTTATTAAAATCGAAAATATTTCTTAATAATTACATATTATATTATATAAACAAATAACTTTGTCACTGTTACAAAGATTTTCCTAACAATGCCAACTTTGTTAATTTAACCCATTTTTTTAATAGTCCAATCTTTACAAATTTATTTTGTTGGAGTATCAATTTTTTTTTTACATTGACAAAGTATTTTTTTCCGTGTTGTTGTTAAAACATTTTTTCTTCAATCTGAAAATTTAACAATTGCATGTTTAGTTCAAACTTTATCCTGTATATTGGATAATTTGTAAATTCATTTTCCTTTATAGAACATCAATCTTCTTGGTCGAAAATTGATCTTATTGGTTGAAAATTTAACTATTTTGATGAAAATTCGTTTAATGTTTGCTTGAAAATGAATTTTTCAAATGGAAAATAAAACTGTTTCATTTTTGGTTAAAATTGTTTCTTTTTTAAGTGTGTGTACAACTTTTTGGTTGGAAATTTACGTATTTTTTTTTTGTTTGAAAAATTGTCTTTTTTGATAGAAATTTCATTTTCTTGGTTGAAAATACATTTGTTTGGTTGAAATAACAACAGGTACATGCTTTGTTTGGAATTCATATTTTTTGTTGAAAAGTCGCTTATTTGACTGAGAGTTGAACGACTTTGTAAAAAAAATGTTTTTTTTTTTATTAAGAATACTTATATTATACTTGAAAATTCAACTATTTGCTTTTGAATGAACTTTTATGCAAAAAATTCTACTGTCTAGTAGAAAAGTCATTTTTTTGCTTGAAAATTCAACAGTTTGATACAAAAGTAAACTATTTAATTGAAAATAAAACTTTTTGGTTAAAAAATCTTACTTTTGGTAACAAATTTAACACCTTTGTTGAAAATTATTTTTTTTTGCTCGAAAATGTTTTCTCTATTCTGAAAATGTAAGTATTACTTGTTTGCTTAAAACTTTATCCTGCATTTTGGATAATTTAGAAATTCATTGTGCTTGATGGAAAAATGAAAAAACAATTAATAAAAAAATCTTCTTGTTCGAAAATTCATATTTTTGATTGAAAATTTAACTATTTTGATGAAAATTCGTTTAAAATTTGGTTGAAAATTTTTTTTTAAACTGAAAATAAAACCATTCAATTTTAGGTTTAAAATTAATCTTTTTTGGTAAAAATTCAATCTTCTTGTTTGAAAATTTGTCCTTATTAATTAAAAATACATTTCTTTGGTTGAAATATCAACTGTTACATGCTTCGTTGAGAATTCATCTTTTTTTGGTGAAAAGTCGATTATTGTACTTGAAATTGAACCACTTAGTGAAAAAAAATTTTTTACAATGCATTTATAATTACAGTTGAAAATTCAACTATTTTTTTTAATGAACTTTCCTGTTAAAAACTTCTACTGTCTTGTGGAAAATTCGTCTTTTTGGCTGGAAAATTCAACAATTTGGTACAAAATTAAACTATTTGATTGGAAATAACAATTTTTGGTTAATAATCATATTTTTGGTTACACATTTTAAACCTTCGTTGGAAATAATTGTTTTTCGTTGAATTTTTTTTTTTTCGTCTGAGAATGTAACTATTCCACGTTTGTTTAAAACTTTATCCTGTATATTGGATGATTTGGGAATTCGTCTTTCTGATAGAACTTCTTGGTGGAAAATTCATCTTTTTGGTTGGGAATTTAACAATTTTGTTGAAAATTTGTTTTGTTTTTGCTTGAAGTTATTTTTTTCATCAGAGTTTGTATCTGAAAATTTATCCATTTCAGTTTTGACTGAAAAATTCTTCTGTATAATGTATTAGTTGAAAATTAAACTATTCGGTAGAAAATTCATCTATTTTGCTGAAAAACCTCTTTTTGGATAGAAAATTAATCTTCTTTGTTGAAAATTCAACTAGTGGGTGAAAAATTCATATATTTTGTTGAAAAATCGTCTTCTTGGACCGAAAATTATTCTTGTTTATTGAAAAGTCCATTTTTCAGTCGAAAATTCAACTATATGATTAAAAATTCATCTTTCTTGATTTCTCTCTTGGTTTACCTTTTTGTTAAAAATTCTGTTGTTCCGATTCAAAAGTCTAGTGTTCTCTAAGAAATTCGATTTTTTTCCTCAAAATTTACTCTTTTATTGAAAATCCATCATTCATGATAGGAAAGTCATATCTCTTGGCCTTCAAAGAATTTTTCTCAATAATTAAAATATTCCATTGAATTTTACTCTTTTCCGTATGAAAATTCGACCAATTGACTGAAAATACATTTTTTTTCTACTTGAAAAATACACTATTTGATTAGAAATTTACCCATTTTGCTGAAAATCTAATTCTTTTTGAAAAATTCATCTATTTTGTTCATCATTTTTTGTCCAAAAGTTAACCATTTTGTTAAAAAATCATTGAAAATTCCTCTTTTACGGTACAAAATTAATTTCTCTTGGTTGAAAATTTATCTTCTTAGTTAGAGAAGAAACTTATTTGTTGAAAATTCAACTATTTTCGAAAAAATTCCACCTTTTTATTTCAAAATTGTACTAGTTGGTTATATCTTTAAATATTGTTCGGAAATCTCGTCTCTTTTACTGTGAAGTTTAGCTACTTGTTTGGTAATGCAACTGTTTGTTTGAAAATTGATTAAAAAAAAAAAATTTCTTTGAAAATTATCTTTGGGTAGAAAATCTTTTTTGGTTGACAACCAAAAAAGTTGCGCCGCCAAGCCTGTAAAAAAGGTGTATCAGGTGTATCTCAGGATGGAATAATCGTATTGAGTAAAGCAAATGATATTTTTTCATCTCATAAACTGAAGAACTTTTAATAAAATATTTGCATCAGAAAAACAATAAATTAATCTCAAATTTGTATACCATATTGCTGACAACTTCGATTGCATAATTATTGTATAATAATTTATTGTATTTGTATTTCTGAATAATAAGTCTTTGAGTGTGTATTTTTTCGAACGATGAACAATGGATCAAGTCAAAACTTTTGTTAGAAAAGTTTCTTTTGACTCCTCGGCGTTCAGATTTGAACCCGCTTCAGCTGAGCCAGTTGGATAATTCCTCAAGTTTTCTCCAACCAATCTACCTTTTGAGCCACACTGTGTTCGTAACGCTGCTTACAAGAAGATGGAAACTCTCCAGAAAAAAAACGTATATTTTTTTAATTAGAATAATTATTCTGAAAGCAATTTAATTATTTCATCAATTTCAATAGTCAATAATTGATGTACTTAATTAAAGTGTGTAAAATCGAAACAGCCTAACTCAAAAAATCACGATATCAAATTTTTTATTTGAAAAGGTTTTTAAATGTAACCTTAAAGAATAATAATGAATGCTAGAAAAAATAATTTCGAAATTTAATAACAACAGCTGACAGAAATTTTATAAACTTAGATCCGCTGAATGTATATGTATAAACAAATTCAATTAACAAATGCATATCTCAGCCATTTCAAGCTCTAATCATTTGGTTCCTTTAATCAAATTCATGAAAAATGGCCCGAAGTAAATAATATGTACGACTTTTCAGTACCCGAAAACAATTTTTTATTGTTTAAATAAATTTCATAAATTAATACAGATTCTCATCAATTTTTAAGTAGCTCAAATCGTTTTTCCAACGAAATGAATTTAATGAAATCAATGAATTTAATGAAATTTAATGATTTAAAAATTTAATTTAATGAAATTTAATGAATCAATGAAGTTGAATAACTCGGAAAAATCCTTCTGTTATAATACCTTAACAACCAATAATAATATTTTATTTCACAAACAATTTTATAAACAAATTCACAACCTGACTTCTTGTCTGACAATAAAAATGGTCTTAAATCTGTATTTGGTCATAAAATTTATTCAATCAAATAATGATTTAAGAAAATACATCCATTTGTTGAAAAGTAGTCAAGTTGTAAGTTTTTTCTATAGAATTTTTTATTGAATGAAAAATTATTGTTAAATGATAAAGTATCATAAGAAAATTATTTCTTCAAGTTATGTAGAGTTCAATCCGTTGAAGAAGCTAAATCTGTTGGTTGAAAATAGACAAAAATCTGTAATTGTTTATAAAATTTATTTAAAATAAATATTGTTTCAGAAGAATGTTTATTAATAAATGAGGTTCTTTCTAAATCACTGCCAGTCGATTTAGTAGAAAAGCTACTTTTATTTGTTGAAAAGTGTTCGAATTGTGAATTTGCTTATATAATTGTTTATTAAATAAAAAGCTATTGTAATTTGAATAAGTATATTGAGGGAAGGATTTTTACACGTAATTTCTAAATAATTGTGTTCGAAAAAGAAAACTTAAAGTTGAAAATTTACAAAAATTTGTGATTTTTTATCAAATTATTTTAAAAAATTGACAATTTTTATTGAATATTAACAAATTGTTCATCTTAGTTATTTCCAGAAAATGTGTCCATTCATTTTGTAGAAGCAACGTAATTTTCAGAATGCAAAATAGGTAAGATGTGAATTTATTTATTAGATTTATTTGAAAAAATAAAAATTGCTTTGGACTTTTATCAAATATATTTAATTTTTCAAATGCTGTAACCTGCTGAATATTATTTCTTAGGAGTGACTCCACTGATCATGATGTTTCAAGTAATTATAAGTAGTTGCAAAAAAATGCGATCGTTTATAAGTATTTTTTCTAATATGAAAATTTCGTTCTGAAGACTTTTTTTTTTTTTTGTTTGAAGAAAATGTTTGATCAGTGAACACTTTCCGGAAATCTTTCAAATTCAGATGGGAAAAAAATGATTACGGCAGAAACCTTTTTGTCATGGTTTCTGTTATAAAATAAATGTACACTTGGGAAAGTTATTAAAATAGAATTATAATATTAATATTTATTCTTTCAAATTCTCGACATAAAGAATAATTTTCAGATAAGAAGGATGAATTTTAAATCCAAAAGGAAGAATTTTTAACACAAATGTTGAATAGAAAAAAAGGCTTTTACAATACAAATAAATTTTCAACCCAGCAGTTGAATTTTAAAGCACAGAAGATAAATTTTTAACCAAACATGAAATAATTACATCTTCGGTTTTAAGAAAACTTATTTTCAACCCAAATAAAAACGAATTATGAGCCATTTGTACTGAACAGAGAAAGACGATTTTTCAACAAAATAGTTGAATCTTCAAACGAAAATGATGAAATATCAACAAACTAAAATTAAAATTATCAACAAGCAAGATTAATTTTCTACCCAAACAATTGAATTTCCAACAAAACACATGAACTTTCCACCAAAAAGTTGAATTTTAAACTTATGAAGCAGACATTTTTAACCAAAAATAGAATAGCTACATTTTCAGATGAAAAAATTAGTTTTCAATTTTTTAAATTAATTTTCAATAGGATAGTAGAATTTTAGCCCAAACAAAATTAATTCCGAAACAAAAATACAACGTTAGACATTCCTACAAAAAAATTAACTTTTAACCAAAAATAGTTGAATTTTCTCAATCGGTTCTATTGGTTCATTTCGATTTCTAACAACAAAAAATAAGAAAGAGGGGAATTTTTTTAATGACAGGAAAGAAAAAAGAATTCTTGAAGGAAGAGAAAAAGTTTATGAACGGACCCTGATTTGTTAAGCTAATTTGCCTTCTCAGTTAATCTTTAAATCATATACATTTCTCAAATCAAAAAATGTTTTTTCGAAAAATTTGTTTGAAAAATATGAAACTGAAGCTGGCAGTAATGTGGACTCTCCCTCGAAGAATGATAATAAAATAATAATAATAGTAAACTAACAATAATTATAATTCGGTGGCTGAGCAGTTAGGTAGTCAAACTTTACGTTAGAGGTCCAGGGTTCGATCCTTGAGCCGGTACCTCTGGAAATTATTCTATGTACCTTTACCGAGGTTTTGGTGGTTTGGAACCCACTTAATTGCATTACAAAAATATTCTCGTAACTGATGATATATACCGTGACTGGCAAGTGTAGACTATTTAAAAATCCAAAAATGCCTTCAACATATTTGGCTGTGACCATCTTCTGCCAGAGAGAAAAATGTTCCTTATTTTTATTTAATACCACACAAAAACATATTTTGAAGCAGCACAAAATAAAATAACTAAGAATTCTCTCTTGCATTTGATAAAAACATTCCATAAATACCTCTTAACATAAAACAAATTAGATTTCCCTACATGGTCGCACTAATCATAATGAAAAGCGGTATCTTTGCCCCGCGTTAATTTTGTTACGGGTGCACTGATTCTTTCACGGATCAGAGATTAAGGGGGTTGAAGAGTAGTCCAGAGATGCCAGCACCCCCTGACGGAATTATTCAAAATCCGGGTTTGCGGTTGTCCGAGATAAATAACTTTTGCCCGCCTCCGGTTTCCACCTCCTCTTTTCCAACCCCCCCCCCCCCCCCCCCCACCCCCCTCCCCACATTACTCCGTAGAGACCCGGAGGAAGAATGAAAACGTGTGGGTGAGAGACTCGGTGCTCTGGACCCGGGATGTTTAACATAACACGGGCAATCATTTATGCGTAGCGAGCCGGACAGCGACCTCATAATTTAGAGCGGTGGGCAGAAAACTAGCCTACATTCTGGCATGGTACGCGATCGGTCCCGTACGGGGTGGAGGATTTTTGTTTCTAATAAATCTTTCAAGATTCAGAGCCACGGTATGCCTGATGGGGCGAAGGCATTTCTTCGTTTTTTGGTTTCAGTTACGAGCGTATCCAGCATTAATTTTTCGCGAAATTAGAGTTTACGCGATAAGTGAATTATTTGTGTCGTAAATACTAGTCACTAGCTTCTCACTGACAAAGTTCGGATGAACGAAAATATCGGTGGTTGAGAAATAAATCTGCAGTTTTTCAATCTAACAAGCTTCATGAATCATGAATGGGTTTACAACAGATTTTTAGGGATTTCAGAATTTGATTGTTTTTCATTCTGTTTACAATGAAAAAATATTGTTTTTAATGAAGGAAACGGTTTCTATAACGTTATTTTTTTCATTTGACCAACAATAAGAACAAATGGAAGAAAATAATTTTAAGTTACAGATAAATTTACATAGCATTAGAAAACCATTTCCTTGAATCAATATAAATTTCTTTGAATCGAAAAAAGTGTTTTTGATTGAGTCCAATGAATATTTTCCTTTTGTTCGAAGAACTTTTTTTTGTGGATCATTTTTTTACTGAGTGTGATTTGAGGGGAAACATTTTCTGGTATAAAATAAAACTTTCCTATGACTATTTAATTTTCGAGTTCATTTCCCTGTTCATTATGGAGGTTATATCAATATAATTTTCCGGAAATTCTTGAGATAATTAAAAAAAGTGTAATGCATAATTGATATTATGGCCAAAAGAGATTTTGATTTTGAATTGAGAACAGTTAAACTCCAGATATGTTTATTCTATAAAGAAAATTTTTTACCCAGAAAGGAGATTTTTTAAAAAGGTAGTAACGTTTTCAACCAAAAAGATTAATTTTCTGTAAAAAACGAATTTTCAACGAAATACATAAACTTTTAACAAACTGCTTCATTTTGAACTTAATACCTTAACTTTCAACAGAAGAAAATAAATATAAACAAGAAATTTAATGCATAGTTGATATTTTCATCAAAAAAGATTTTGATTTTGAATCAAGAACAGTTGAACTCACCCAAAAAAATACAAATTTTCGAAAAAAGTTTGATCCTCAACCAGAAAAAACTAATTATCAACCAGTTGCAGTTTTATCTGAAAGAGATACTGTATTTACCAAAGAAAATAATTTTTTTTTTTTAAATAGATTAACTTTCTAGCCCAAAATATGAATTTCTCACAAAAAAGTTAATTTTACACTAATTAGTTGAATTTCAAACCAAATGTATAAATTCTACCGAGAAAATTGAGTTTCTAATCAGAAAGGAGAATTTTCAAGAAAATAGTTACATTTTGAACAAAAAAGGTTAATTTTTTTAAATTAAATACGAATTTTCAACGAAATACGTAAATATTCAACAAAAAAGTTCATTTTCAACAAAAAAGTACGACTTTCAATTTAAAAAAAAAACTAATTTTCTACAAAAAAGCTTAATCGTCATACGACAAAAGTAATTTTCAACTGGTTACATTTTTGAATAGTAGCATTTATGATTAGTTGCATTTTTAACTAAAAGACATGAATTTTTTACTAATGCAGATAATATTTCTACAAAATAGTTTGATTTTTGAACCCGAAAATATAAGTTTTCAACAAAAGAGTTATTTCAAACTAAATAGTTGAATTTTCAACCAAATATATTAATTCTACTGATAAAGTTAAATTTCTACCCAAAAAAGAGAATTTTCAACGATATAGTTATATTTCCAATAAAAAATATGCATTTTTAACAACAACAAAATAATTTATCTGATAAATATACGAATTTTTAATACAATACATGATTTTTTTAAACAAAATATTTACAATCTTTAAGCAACCCTCAAATTTTTAAAAATCTTTCAAAATTAGAAAAATTGTCTGAAAATTTTCTTTGGCATTTTCAGACTTCTTCAGAAATGTTTTGAAATCTTTTTTAATTTACTCTAAAATTCATTTTCGAACAAAATTATTACTTAAAATTTTAGCAAGAATCCTAAGCAAATTTTTTTATTTTTTTGAAACCTTTCAAAATTCTTAAAAAGTTCCGCATTTGTTCCGAAATCTTCAAAAATTTATATTTTCTTAAAATTTTTTGCAACATTTTGCATTTGAATTACAAATTTTCAAGAGTAATTTATTTATTTTAAATATCTCTTGAACTAACTCGAATCTTTTCCAAAATTTTCTTCTTTGTAAAACTTATTCTAAATATCTCTTAAACTTACTGGAATTTTTTCTAAAATTTTCTTGTTTAGCAAAAATTCTTTCTTGAAATTCCAGGAACTGATTCAAAATTTTTATATTTCTCATATAAGTAGTTTTTTAGAATAACAAATTATTATAAAATTTCCCCAAAAATCTAAAAAAAAACAAATTTTTTTCTTGAAAACATTCCAAATCCTTAAAAAGCTTCGCATGTTTTTCGAAATCTTCAAAAACTTACATTTAGGTTCCCATTTTTTGCAATCTCTTAAATTTTCACATCATTTTTAACTCTTATAAAAACTTTGAAATATATTTTAGAATTATTTTCCAGTATTAAAAAATAATTGAAATAAAAATCTTCTCTTTTATCCATATTTTTTAAAAACATTCATAAATAAAGTTTATCATTAGAAAAAAATTAATAAAAAAATTATTATTTCGGAATCTTCAATTTATAAAATTCATAGTATAGAAAATTTGTGATCCTCATTAATAGATAAAACAAATAAAAAACAGGCACTAAAAGTCATATTCACTCAGTGCCGCAATCAATCAGCTTTTCGACAAAAATGTATACGAGATCTCGAGACCACACATTTTGAAGAAAATGGACAGAATCTTAACTTAATCTCGCAGCCGTTAATTTGGAAAAATGATTTGTCTCTATTTTTTATAGGAATTTTGAATCACTTCTGATGTATTTGTAGGAACTGAAAAATTGCAAAAAAATGAGGTTCTGAAACTGCGAAATTCCCGAATAATAAGATTTCCGAATTAGAAAATTTTCGAATGCTAAAATTCCCGAACAGTTAATAATATTACCGAATTTAAAAACTCCTGAACAAAAAAATTGCCGAATTATAAAATATTCGAACTAGAAACTCTTTAATTTAAATTATAAAAAAATTCTCATATTTGATTATTGTATTTTCAGGAAATAAAAAATAAGAATTCGATAATTTTCAGATTCGGTAATATTATAATCTGTTGGGAATTTTATTATTCGGGAATTTTCCAAATCGGAAAGCTTATCATCCGGGAATTTTATAATTACGATATTTTCATTCGGCAATTTTCTGTCAGGAAGTTTATTGCTCGGGAATTTTCAAATTTGGTAATATTATAATCTATGGGGAATTTTATTATTCGGGAATTTTCCAATTTGGTAATATTATAATCTATGGGGAATTTTATTATTCGGGAATTTTCCAATTCGGCAATTTTATTATTCGG
>CAKNXH010001221.1:88108-110385 GCA_932178445.1 Andricus quercusramuli
AATTTTATTATTCGGGAATTTTCCAATTCGGCAATTTTATTATTCGGGAATTTTATTTTTCGGATATTTTATAATTTGGCAATTTTCTGTCAGGAAGTTTATAACTCGGGAATTCTCAAATTTGGTAATATTATAATCGATCGGGAATTTTATTATTCGGTTATTTTATGATTCTGAAATTTTCTTGTGGGAATTTTATTATTCGGGAATTTACAGTTTCCGTAATTTCCAAATTCGGTAATATTATAATCTGTCGGGAATTTTATTATTCGCGAATTTTCCAATACGGGAATTTTATTATTCTGTAATTTTCCAATTCGGGAATTTCATTATTCGGGTATCTTATAATTCGGCAATTTTCTGTCAGGAAGTTTG
The DNA here is from genome assembly GCA_932178445.1 of Andricus quercusramuli. Taxonomy (NCBI): domain Eukaryota; kingdom Metazoa; phylum Arthropoda; class Insecta; order Hymenoptera; family Cynipidae; genus Andricus; species Andricus quercusramuli. The sequence continues at coordinate 88,484 of CAKNXH010001221.1, forward strand.
TTACACGTGAATTTTCACATTCGGTAATATTATAATCTGCCGCGAATTTTGTTATTCGGGAATTTTTCAATTCAGGAATTTCATTATTCGGCTAGTTTATGATTCAGCAATTTTCTGTCGGGAATTCTATTATTCCGGAATTTAGAAATTCCGTAATTTTCAAATTCGGTGGTGTTGTAATCTGTCGGAAATTTTATAATTCGGGAATTTTCCAATTCGGGAATTTTTCGATTCGGGAATTTTATTATTCAGGTATTTTATGATTCGGCAATTTTTTGTCAGGAAGTTTATTAATCGGGAATTTCCAAATTCGGCAATATTACAATCTAACGGGAATTTTATTTTTTGGCTATTTTATGATTCGGAAATTTTCTGTCGGGAATTTATGAATTCCATAATTTTCAAACTCGGTAATGCTATGGTCTGTCGGGAATTTTATTATTCGGGAATTTTCCAATTCGGAAATTTTATTTTCGGGAATTTTATTATTCGGATATTTTATAATGCAATTTTCTGTCACGAAGTTTATTACTTGGGAATTTTAGAATTCGTTAATATTATAATCAATCGAGCATTTTATTATTTGGCTATTGTATGATTCAGAAATTTTCTGTCGGGAATTTTATTATTCGGGAATTTACAAATTCCATAATTTTCAAACTCGGTAATGCTGTAATCTGCCGGGAATTTTATTATTCGGGAATTTTCCAATTCGGGAATTTTATTATTCGTATATTTTATAATTCGGCAATTTTCTGTCAGGAAGTTTATTACACGTGAATTTTCAAATTCGGTAATATTATAATCTGCGCGAATTTCATTATTCAAGAGTTTCCCAATTCAGGAATTTTATTATTTGGCTAGTTTATGATTCAGCGATTTTCTGTCGGAAATTTTATTATTCGGAAATTTACAAATTCCTTAATTTTCAAATTCGGTAAAGTTATAATCCGTCTGGAATTTTCCAATTTGGGAATTTCACAGTGGCGGGAATTTCATTTTTCGGGATTTTTGAGTCGTCCCGAATTTGTACCCATTCTTGAATACGATAAAGCTCAAAAGAATGAAATATTCCCACGTCAGATTAAATCCAGAAAAATAACTGCTTTCGCCCGGAACGTAGTGCATTTTTGGTCGTAAACTCGTGATCTCCGTTAAGCGGACGATGAGTCTTCCGATAATACCTCTATGTCTGATCAAGCTTGCTGATAAGCTTCAAAAGCAGCTCCGGGATGAGGTGAATGCATCGCAAATGATTAATTTAGCCTCTTTTCCGCGAAGTTAAGTTACTTTAAGTACCCAGAGGGGGAGGGAGAATGGAAAAGGGCAAAAAAAAGAGATGCATGAGAGTCTATCGTGAATTCGAGACACGTCTCGCGCACATATGGGTTCCAAGTTACGACGTCCAGCTGGATCGTCCAGAGGTCCTATCTCTCGTGCATGGATCAGCAAACTCTTTTTCTCATGAATCCATCGCCAGGACGCATCGAGGATCCTGTAAAACAAGGAATTCCGTGGAATCAAGGAATATTATGAATACGAGAAGCTTCTTGCGGTAGAATTGTTGGGAATCCAAATTTACGTATATAAAGGGGAACAGTTACGAGAGGAAGAAATAATCTTCAATTTGCAGACATATGTTCGAAATACAGAGGGCTATGTTACATCAGTTCAACTTAATCAGTTCTGATTTTACAGATCGAATTTTAGATTATTGCAGACATAAGAAAATTTGAAAGAAATATATTGGATTTTCAACCAAAAAGATTAATTTTCTACCAAAAGTCTTGTTTTAAAGCCATCCTCTCTAAATCTGAATTAGTGTATATTTCACTAATTAAATTAGTAAATGTATGGTTCACTAACAAAGTAGTAATATTTTGAGGTTTGACTTTCAAAATAGTAATTATTTTGCTAATAAATTAGTATAAGTTTTACTAATATCAATTAGTAAACATGGTTCACTATTATTTAGTAACTATGCATTACTAATTCAATGGTAACCTAGCGCGATCACTAACGAATAAGTGAACTGTAATGATTTCGACCAATTGTGTCAGAAGTGTCAGAAGCGAATGGAAGCGGTCTCGAATTGCTGAATTGTGGTGAATGAATTCATGAATCAAAGGATTTATGGGTAATTGTCAAATTGAAGGCAAACTTGAAGACCCAGTAATATAACATTAACTTAGAAACCCGTGCTGATTTTTTTAAAAATTTAATAAACATCTATTATCATCCTCCGCAAAATGGTCAGTCATTTTTTTTCATTTCTGTACCTATTTACTTTAATTTGATATAAGAACACCCGAAACGTCATTACCGTACGGCGTCCGAATCTCACTTTGCACAAGGATAATCTGATTTTCTCCTTTTTTTAGACAGTAACCTGAAAAACGCTTAACGTATCAAGTTTGTAAACTTCAAATGAACATAAATTTAATGTATGCACATTTTTTAAGTCAAATGAATAATATTGAAAAAGCCTTGAAGCCTGTCCCTCAATTTTTGCCATTTCACACGTCATTACCGTACATCTTTTTTTCTAGCAAAATATTGTAGTTACAGTTGAGTAATAAATACAGAAATGTTAGGCGTATCGTTCAATACAAGATTTTATACAATTGAGCTCAAAATATTAACTCCCTTTTTTGTGAATCCGATATTCAAACTGAAAAGTGCATCTTGACAACAAAAACGTCATTCCCGTACGTGCGCTAAAACCCATTTTCGGGGTGAACAAACATTATAAAAACCAATCCGTTACTTGCTTGGCGGTGTTTTTTTTCATAAGTGGGTGACTTTTTATAATAAAGATCTATTATTTTTTTATAAACATTGAAAAAGGTTGAACTTTCACATTTTCCTCGCCTCATTACCGTACGGTACAAAAGAATAGCGAACGACTGATCATATGCGCGTGCGCATAGATTCACGATTATTTCTTATTTTCATAACTGCCCTTTTTGGATTGAAAATTTTAACATGTGATAAGATCAATTTCCGTTATGAAATATTCAATTCCTAATAATAATATGATTGCCACTGTAAGTGCTAAAATTTGCCTACAATTTGACAATTAGCCTTATACTTGTGTTATCGAGTAAGTACATAATCAGAACAACAATCAAAGAGTTGTCAATGGATTTGTGCGAGGACAGAGATGTCTCAATAGATGAAGATTCTGAAAAAATGTTGATAGGCATGAAAACATTATTATTAACAAAATTTTAGAACGCTCTTATCAGGGTTTTGACACTGAATGTCGATTTTAACATTCGCAAGGCCATTTACAGGGTGGTTTGTTTTTTAATCAGAAATTCAACCCATTTTTAGAAGAAAAATCTATCTAATCACTTGAAATATTTTAAATTTCATATTGTTTGATGATATAATGTAATTTAAAATAATCTTTCTATCTTTTCTCTTTTTTGAAAAATTATTCAAGAATTCAAAATAAGTTCGATTCCAACTTGTTATTTTAATGTTAAGTTCAGTTATTAACTTTTTAAATTATATTTAAGAGAGCTAGATTCAAAGTTTTACAATTGCAATTTTAATTGTATTATTTAAAAAAAATTATTTGAAAGTGAATTTTTGGAATTTTGATGTATAAATAAAAATAGAACACTTATTGGTTTAGCAAAACTCCAAGTAATTTTAAGAGGCACTTTAAATTATTCCAAGAATTGTGAAAGCTTTCATAAGAATAGCAACTTTTTCTTAAGATTCCTAGCAAAATTCAGAATGATTTTTTATTTAAAAAAAATTAATTTTAGGAAACTATCCGAAAAGATTAATCAATTATTTCAAAGTAAGTGTGACATCTCATAGTATACGCTATTGCGATTTTTTCTTACTTGAATTTTTATTTTTTTATTTTAGCTATCCACCTGATGAAGCAAAGTGGGCTTCAGCTAAAAATATAGTGCAGGAATTTCCCACATTGAAGGGTAAAACCAGTGAATTTGGATGCGTGAGTTCGACTGTATTTTATAGTAAGAATAAATAATTCTAAGAAATGATTCCTTTTATTCAAAAATTCAACTGTTTTGTTGAAGATTTATCTTTTTGGGTTGAGAATTCATCTATTTAGGTAAAAATGTTATCGTTCTGGTTGAAATCTCTTTTGGTTGGAAATTAAACTACCTAGTTGAACATGGAACTACTTTATTAAAATTTTGTTGCTAATGATTCGTCATTTTGGTTGAAAAATCTTTTTGTTTCGTTCAAAATTTAACTACTCAGTTAAACATTTTTTTTGCTATTAAATCTATTTTTTTTTTCGTCAGAAAATTTGACGATTCTGCGTTTGTTTACACATTTGTCTGCTTTAGTAAAAAATTCAACTTTCTGATTGAAAAATCTTTTTCTGTGGAAAACCCTTTATCTTCTTTGTGACTAATTCACCAAGAAGTAGATAATTAATCTTCTTAGTCAAAAATGTATCTTCTTGTCTATAAGTGATTAGTTTTTTTACTTAAAAAATTAGATTATTTGTTTGAAACTTTGGTTTCAACTTGATTAAGAATCCATCTGTGTGGTTAAAAATTTTAATATTTTGTTAAAAATTTATTCTGTTCCATTGAAAATGTGTTTTTTTGTCACAAAAAATTTTAGTATTCTATTTTAAGTTAAAAATTCATTTCCTTGGCTGAGAATTGAATTGATTTGTTGAAAAAATTCGTTTTTGTTTTGGTAAAAAATTTCAATATTCTATTTTTATTTGAATTTTTTTTAGTTAAAAATTCATGCATTTTGTTGAAAAATTGTCTTTTTTGTTAGAAAATACACCTTTATGATTAAAAATTTCAGTATTTGGTTGAAAATTAATTTTTTGGTTTAAGATTCATCATTTTAGTCAAAAATTGAACTATTTTATTGGAAATGAGATTTTTAAATTAAGAAAATCTATTGTCTTGACTAAAAATGGAACTATTCGATTTCTTATCAAAAATTTATCTTTTTCGATAGAAATTCAAAATTCTTGGTCAAAAATTCATCTGTTTCGTTTGAAATTTACTTCTATATTGAAAATTGACGTATTATATTTTTGGTTAACAATTGAACTTTTTTTCCAAATTATTTTTGTTTTTGTTAAAAATTGATCTTTTTTAGTTGAAAACTCATGTATTTTTGGTATAAAATCCATCTTTTAATTAAATATCTCACTATTTGGTGAGATTTCATTTTTCTCAGTCGAAGATTCATTACTTTAGTTAAGAAATCATTATATAAACTGAACATGTAACTATTCCATTTTTTATTGAAAAAACCTCTTTTTGGTTACTAGTTTTTTTCAAATTTGTATTTTTTGTTGAATTTAACTGTTTTCGATTTAAAATATTACACTCGTTGTTGAGAAATAATGTTATTTTTAAAGATTAATCATTCAGAACGATCAGACTACTAATTGCTTAGTGGAATTTTACTAATGTTAATACTGGACAATGCCTACTACTCAAATTAGTAGTTTTCTACTAATCGTTAGTGACCGACTTCTCTCTAATTGAATTAGTGGAATTTCACTATCAATTAGTGAAATTTCACTAATTCAGATTTAGAGAGTCGATCGTACTATTTTATTTTGCTAACTTCAGATTGAAAAGTGGTACGTACTAGCGAAAAAAAAATGCACAGAGAGTATTGTTTGAATTGCTTGCAACCAAAACCATCAAGTAGAAAAAGCAGAGATGTGCAAGACTCGGAGCGGACTTCAAATTCATAGGTCCAGGTTCAATAGTTTGCATCAGAAGATCCAATATGAAAACTCTTGGAACAATTTGAACTGAGTTTTGATTCTAAAACACTAATTTCAAGGGAATATTCAAAAATGTATCAAAATATGACAACAAATTTTAAAAGATTACAAAATATTTATAAAATCGTCATAACAGCTTCCGGAAGATTTTAAGACATTTTTTGTAATTTTTCATAATTTTAAGAAAATTTTCGGAAAAATCGAATAATTTAACGATATTTAGAAGATTTAAAAGTTTTGGAAGTAGTTGAGAAAATAATTTGAAATTGGAAAATATTTAAAAAATGTGTAAACAATGTGAATTTTTCAAGATTTCGAAAAAACTTTGAATAATTTTAAAAGATATTTAGAAGCATTGAAAGTTTTGGAAACAGTTGAAAAAATAATTTGAAATTGAAAATATTTCAAAAAATTTCAAACAAAATGTGAATTTCTGAAGATTTCGAAAAAAATTTCGAAGCTTTTCAAGAAGTTTGAAAGGCTTCAAGAAAATAAAAATTTTTTTTTTTTTGAAATTCCTGGGAAAATTTGAACTGAATTTTCATTTTGACGTAAGTTTTAAGGGAAAATTACAAAAGATTTCAAAAAGATTTGAAATTATTTTCTAAAATTTCGAAAATGAATGGGAAAAATTTTCAAGCAAAATCTTTCCATTAGCAAGATTCAAAAATTTAATGAAATTCTTTTTTTTTTAATTTAGAAAGATTTCACGATAATAAAAAATATTTCTCATAATTCATGGGATAATTTAAACTGATTTTTTATTTAAAAAAAAAATTAAGATAATATTTAAACAAACTTTCCACATTTGAGAAGACTTCGTAAATTGTCAAAACAGAATCTAGAAGATTTGAATGCAAGTTTTTTAATTTTACAGAATTTCTAGAAAAATTTTGGAAGAATTCAAATTTTTAAAGATAATTAGAAGAGTTAAAAGTTTTAAAAATCGTTCAAAAATTATTCTAAGTTTAGAAAGATTTCCAAACAGTTTTAAACAATATATAAATTAAAGATTTTAAAAAAATCGAATCTTTTTAAGAAGTTTCAGATGTTTCAAGAAAATTAAAACGATTTCTTGAGATTCTTGGGAAAATGTTTAATTACTTTTTATTTTGGAAAATTATTTGTAAAGAAAATTGGTAAAAGTTTCAAAATATTTCAAAATATTTCTACAAATTTTGAAATTACATGAGAGCTTTAAGGGCAATTTTTTTAATTTTGAAAAATTTTTCAATAATATTGGAATATTTCTAGTTGGTTTAGGTTTGAGAGATATTTATCACCCAGACTTCTGAAAATCTGAATATCCTTCAAGCTGACTCTAATGTTTCTTAAAATTTATCAAAATCCTGAAAAATAAAAAATTATACTTTTTCGACGTATCTAGAAGCTTCAAACAAATTTTTGAATTTTCTCAAGAAATTTTAGGAAAATCATATATTTAGTTAACTTTATAAACAGATGAACAAATAAACTTTAAAAATAAATATTTGGTAGAGATTTTTATTTTGTATTCCAAATTATTTATATTTCAAATAATAATTTAAGTAATTTTTTTCATTCCATGATTGAAAAATCTTTTTTAAGATAATATTTAAACTATTTGATTGCAAATTCGTCTTTTTGGATTTAAAATTAATCTGTTTCTGTTGAAGATTCCACTATTCTGTTGAAAATTTGTGTTTCTCAGTTAAAAATGCAACTGGTTGATAATAAATCTTTTTTGGTCGAGGCTTCAACTACTTTGTTGGAAACTCTTTTTTTTTACTAAAAACTCATCATTTTAGTTGAAAATTTATCTTTTTGGTTGACAATGTCACTATTTCGTTAAAAATTAGTCTTTTCTTGGGAGAAAATTCATTTGTTTCATTAAAAATTAATATTGCTGTGTTGAAAATTGAACTGTTTTGTATAGAATTTGTCTTTTTTTCAAAAAACTCAATTTTTGTTTTGTTTTAAAATGCAACAGGTAGAAATTAATTTTTCTGTTGGGATTCAGCTCTTTTGTTAAAAATTTATATCTTTTGGCATGAACTCAAATATTTTTTAATTAAAATTAAAATCTTTTATGATTGAAATATCATTTATGTTATCTTAATAATATATTCAATAATTCAATAATAATAATAATAATCAATGGAATAAAGGTGTTCAACACTTTGAAATACAAAAGTTAATGTTTTCCGTTTAAGAAATATAAGGTAGAAAAGTATCTGTTAATTTCTGAATTATTCCTAATTTTTTAGTCATAAATATTTTAAACACATAATAATTTTCAGGAGTTTAATGCTCATTGGGTATTCTGAAAAACTCGAAGGAAAGAATTTTGTCAAATTCACAGACTTAATGACGAATCGAGTTTCAGTTGATTAAGATTTATTAATTAAAAATTTTTATTTTTACATTTTCAGTGAGAATAATTAATTTTTATCCGAAATGAAGAAGAAACTGTTAAATCAAACCAAAAAATACAAATTTTCAATGGAGGAATAATATTTTTAACCAGAAAAGATTGTTCAATCGATGAAGGAAAAAAATAGCTACATTCTTATTTAGAAAATTTATTTACAACAAAAGAAAACGAATTTTCAAACAAATATTTTAATTTTCAGTGAATTTTTCAATTAAAAATGTTAATTGTCTACCAAAAAAGACAAGTTCTCTACAAAGTAGATGAATTTTCAATTAAAAAAGATCAATTTTCAACAAAAAGTGGAACAGTTTAATTTTTAGTTAGAGGAATAAATTTGTAAACAATTAAAATATATTTACGGCGATATAATTGAATTTTCAACCAAAAAAAATTAATTTTCTACCAAAAGGATTGAATGTCTATGAAAAAAAATGTCGACAAAAAATTAAGTTAAATTGATAGTTAAAAAATGGATTTTCAATAAAAACACTATTTTTCAACCAAAGAAAAATTAACTTCCAATGAAAAAAATAATTTGTTGACCAAAAGAGGACAATCTTCAACAAAATCCATGAATTTTAACTAAATATTTGTAATCAAAAAATTAATTTTCTATCAACAATGAATAATTGTTGATGAAGTACATGAATTTCCAACCAAAATGGTCTAATGAAATGTTAAACCAATAGTCGAGTTTTGAGAACAATATTTTTAAACTAAAATAATGAATTATAAACAAAAAATATAAATTTTTAACAAAGTTTTTCACATTTGTAAGAGAAGGTATTCCTTTCTTTGAATCTAAAAGCAATCATTTATTTATAGGAAGTAAAATCAAATTATATATTTATTTTTCACCTTACAGGACCCTTAAGCCAACATTTTTTAAATTTAATCAATCAATAAATAAATAATAAATCAACGAATTGAGAGATTCTCAAAATTAATTTGTTTCAGGCAATTTTTAGATAGGAACATTAAGAATTGGAAGATTTAATTTTTTGGAACTAAACAACTTTTAGATTGGAAGTAAAATTATTTTAATTTTAGGTCCTCACAAATCTAAAATTGTTCAATTTTAGAATTATTATTTAAAAAAATAAAAAATCATCTAAAACTTTTTCAGGAATCTTGGAAAAATTTTTTTTCATCGTGAAACCTTTCAAAATCCTCAAACAGCTTCAAAATTTTATTGCAAAATGTTGAAAAATCTATTTTTTTTTGTTTGTTCAAAAATGTTTGGAATGATTTCAAATTTTTCAAATGCTCAAATCCTGGAAAATTAAAAAAATCACATGAAACGTTCCAAATTATTTTTTGATGATTTTGGGTGTCTTTTGAAATCTTTTTTAATATTCTGTTAAAATTAATTTTTCATAATAAAAAATCATGAAAAATTTTCCCAGGAATTTCAAGAAATTTTTTTCACTATCGTAAAACCTTTACTTCCTTTAATTCATATTTCCATGCATAAATCACATGCCTCTTGAAAATATAACCTAATACAATCAGAAAGGGTTATATTACTGAAAAAAAATTGGTTTTGAAATTTTATGAATGATCAGACAAAAAGTATCAGACATTTTTAACGTAAATTACAGAAATGTCATATCTTAATTACCCGGAACAGTGTAAAATCACATGCACATAACCTGCGGGTTTCTTCATGCCTCATGTAAAAATAACAATCACAAATTTGGATTTTCATTTTTCTGTAATTTTACGGAATAGCTGGTATTATGTGTACAACTTTTCGAAGTAGACTTTAAAAATTTTCTTGTTTTGGGGACAATAAATCGGAGACTTGCAACCGTAGAGTAGAACAGGGCGAGGCAGCCAGTGGGGCGAGGCAGCCAGTGGGGCGAGGCAGCCAATTTCTTCTTATTCCCACAGCGTTAATTGAAATCGCGCGCCTTCGTAATGTGAGGTCGGTTAGGTTAGTCCGCTGTACTTGCCGAAAATTAGGCGTCGTGTCTGTCGCAGTATGCAAAAATCAGCGTCATTTGTGAAAAACTACTAGCAGAAGGAACATTTTCGTGATTTACGTTTGTTTATCCTTCGTGTATAGGTTGTGCAAAAAAATTCATGTGAGTATTTCCCACAGTAAAATCTTGTGCTTAACACGATGGAATGGTTGGTTTTTCGATAATCAAAATACCTTTTTTGTGTGAAATTTTTTTGGAAAAAAGCACGTGTGGGGCGAGGTAGCCAAAAATGGCAGATTATGCTGAAAAGGATAAAAAGTGAATTGCTTGTGGCGGCCCTAGAAGAGGCCGCCCAAAGAAGGTATAAACTCGTTATGAAACCTCGGACAGCAGCAACGAAGATGACAAATTAATTTTTCCGATTTTTTCCAATTTTTTCCAATTTTTTGTTGGTTTTTCTTTTGAGTTCCATTAAATATCTGAGAAGACTTTTAAATTTGTTTTGTATTCTTATATATCATTTTGGAACTAATAAAGAACTGATACATTATTATACGTCTGTGTATTATATGGTTGGCTGCCTCGCCCCACGTTTTTACAGTTGAGCAAAAACATAGCGTCTCTGGAAAACGGTTGTAGGAACTGTAATGTGCAAGCTACGTCAAAATGCCACAGTGCAATTTTGTAGCCAAAGAATCTAGCTTTCTAACGACACCATACACAATTTGATGTAATTTCGAACAAGTGCTCTGCACTCCAAAATGTGGCGTCCTGGCTGCCTCACCCTGTTCTACTCTATGATACACTATGATTACTATGACTACTCTATGATTCCACTAGGGATTCCTGATGTGATTTACTCCGTCTTTTAGTGTTTATTTCTTGTTTTTGGTGTGCTAATCAACATATCATTTCAAAACAGGATTCATAAGATCCTAACTTTTCATATAACCCAGATTCTATATTTCAGTGACAGTTCACGCGCGTTTAGCGTTCCCATGTGCGACGTTACGTCATTGGAATTTGATTCTCACTTCAGTACTCTTTTGATCTAAAAAAGTTGTACTAAAACGTCGTGTAGTGGCATCAAGATGAAGTGGCATTAGAATAGGTAGGGATTCAAATATTCAAATATCCTCTTAAAATTGATAAGTTTTGATGCTACAGATTTAATTTTAGATTCCGATTACTGAAGTGATAACAAAATCTGAAAAGGGATGAACGAATAAAAGTAAAAGTGGTGCGCAAAGCAAGGCAGAGGCAGCGACCAGTGGCCGGCAACGAGGAAAAAGACATATTAGAGACATCATAATGCCAGAGCGAAGCTGTGTTCCAATTTATAACCGGATGATATCGCGATAGAGTCTCAGGTTCGAGGCATTGTGTTCCGTAAGGTTTCGTTCCTGGATGTTGCACCGCGGCATCGACTGGAGCCTGGGTGGGGTCCTGACTCCTTGGTGGCCGGCTCAGGATATCCTTTTGATATCCTGTTAACTAATGCCCGCCATTCGTTACGATGCTGTCACGCCAGGAGATATATATTTCCCCTGTAACGAGACTCTCTTTCTCTCTCCCTTTTACTTCCTTTCTCTCTCCCACTCCTTTATCTCCCTCCCACTCTTTTATCTCTCTCCCACTCTTTTATCTCCCCCCACTCCTTTATCTCCCTCCCTCTCCTTTATTTCTCCCCCACTCCTTTGTCTATCCCGTTCCCTTTCTCTCACCCCCATCCCTTTTTATCACCCCCCTATATCTCTCCACCACCACTCTTTACAAAACCAAACACTCTGATCCTCCTTTTTTAATCGCTGTTCGAACAATAGTTTGCCACTCGACTTGTTGACTTATTGCTCCAGAGGCTTCTCACCTGCTCTCAACATTATAGTGGCTATTCACCTGTCACCTTCTTGCCTCAAAAGAAGGAAAGGAAACAATCTAGCCCTTTCAGACTATTCATGAATCCATTTAAACGGAGGCTAAGTTTACAATTCATTATTTTAGGGGCTGTGCATTATGGTGGAACGAAAATTCGACGTTTGATTTTTGGCTTTAATATTTCAACCATGTAGTTGAAAATTCTACAGTTGTGAAAAAATGTGTCTTCTTAGCCTGATAATTCAACTTTTTTGTTGAAAATTCGTGTCATTTTGTGTGAAAAATTCAATTATTTTCCTAGCAAATTCATCTTTTCGATTCAAAAATAAATTTATTGTTGAAATTTTAACTGTCTTTAAGAGATTTTGTCTTTTTGGTTTAAAAATTCAACAATATGTTTTAAAAATGTTTTCTCTCCTAACTAAAAATTTTTCCTGGTTGAAATCTGCGGTTTTTTGTTGAAGGTTCGTCTTTTTCGTTTGAAAATTGCAACTTTTTGGTGTATTCAAGTATTTTGTACGAAATTTGTTTTTGTTGGTTAAATCAAACTGTTTTTTATTTCCAAAGAGAATATTTTGTTTCTGGAATATCAATTATTACATTTTTCGTTGAAAATTCATATTTTCAAGTTGAAAATTCAACTCCTTAGTTAAAAGATGAGCTGCTTTCATCTTCTATTTTGATGAAAATGGAACAACTCTGTTAAAAAATCGATCGTTAGTTTAAAACTAATTTTTTCAACTGAAAATTTTTTGTTGAAAATGAACTCTTTTATTGAAAATTTAAATATTTTTCAGTAAACTCATGCAACAATAATGGAACAATTTGGTGAAAAATTCAACTGTTTTTTTTTAATTCGTTTTTTCGCATTGAATTCATTTGTCTTCTATTTTATTTTAAATAATTTCTTGATTAACATATTTATTACATTTTCATTCAAAAATCTTCTTCTTGGTTTGATTGGACAGCTAAAAATTGAACTATTCTTTTAAGAATTAGATTTTCAGTTTAAAATTATTTCTTCAACTAAAAATTGAACTTTTTGATTTCAGATTCAACTGTTTGGTGAAAAAATTTAATACCTGGTTAAAAATGAACCTCGTGTTGAAAATTTAAATGTTTTCTCATAAATTCGCCTTCTTGGCTTAAAAATCAAAGAATTTGATGAGAAATTTTACTGTTTTCTTAAACATGTATCTTTTCTGGTTAAATTCAATTGTTTATTCAATTTAAAATCAAAATCCTTGCTGGTTAAAATATCGCTTATTACATTTTTCGTTAAAAATTCTTTTTTGTGGTTGAATTCGACTGTTTTTTAGCTTTTGAAACATATCATCATTAGGATTAAATAATAGTTGCAACTTTTCCCTAAAGTGAGAGAGAAAAACATTAAACCCTAAAAATTATTGCTAAATGAACAAAGAAAATTACCAAATATTAATTCCAAAAGCTCAACTCGAGTTCTTTTCCAAAATTAGTTATAATTAACAATAAAATATTTTCCTTGATTTTATAAATCATTTTCAACAAAGTTTATTTCTTAGTTCAAAATAACTTGAGTTAATGGTTAACTTGAAAACAAGTGTAATGGAAATTCCCTGTTCGTCTCAAATCTTCAGCTAAATTCCATGAAAATGGTTATGCGGGAAAGCAAATTTTTCCATGAATTCATTAAAATTAATTCAATTTGTTTATGAAGTATATTTTTGGTTCATTTCTTTCTAATTTAAAAATCAGGGTGGCCTTTTTAATCACAGATTTTTAACATTTTTCAACAAGTTTTTAAGCCTAATCAAAGTAAAAAATTCTAACTTGAAAGTTAAAAATGTGTGCATTTGAAGTAATAAATACTGAGCTGCAAATCATTTTAAGCAATTTTAAGTTAGAAATATTAATAATTGAATGATTACCTTTTTGTTATAAACTGAACACTTCCTAAATCAGAAGTTAAAATATTTTCATTTTGAATAGTTTAAAAATCCTTGAAAAGCTTCAAAATTTTATTTCAAAACCTTGAAACATCTACACGTTGTTTTACATTTTTTTAAATCATTATGAATTAATTTATTAATTTTTTCATACCTTTTGAAAATCTTTCAAAATGATTAGAATTCTTCCTAAAGTTTCGTTAAAATTCTGCAAGATGAAAAATATTTCCTTGAAATCTTCCAAATTTATTTTTGAAAATCCCAGAAATCTTTTTAAATCTCTTCAAATATCATTCTCTTGGAATCAATTTTTCAAAATAAAAAACCATTTTAAATCTTCCTAGGAATCTTAAGAAAATGTTTTTCATTCTTTTGAAGCCTTTCACAATTCTTAAAAATCTTCTAAATGTTATGTTCGAAACCTGCACGAATCTATATTTTGTTTTTAATTAGACAGTGGGCTATTTGCACTAAAATTTCAGTACGAATAGCCAAATTTTTTCGGTGTACGTAGACACTTTGTTTGAATTATTTTAAATCATTTCAAATTTCAAATTTAAACTAAATTCAACTTAATGGAATTTTTTTCTAGGAATAATAATAGGTGTTCAATATTTATTATGCATCGAAATTCAACAATTTTATTGCAAATACAATTTGTTGAACTATTACAATTACAATTGTAACGTTGACGGTTCAGTTTATTTTTTATTTTGAATATTTGATTCAAAATTACTTATTTTAAATTAACAGTAAAAAATGTATAAATATCAAGCAATTGTTATTTTTCTAATTGAAAAATTTCAAATTTCGTAATTTCAAATTTTAGACTAAAACAATATTTTTAAATTCAATAAAAGTCTTCGAATAATAATATATTATTTTGAAGTTATTTCACAATTTTTCATAGTTTATAAATTGTCAGTCATGTGTTTACATTTGTTCATTCACTTGTTAATCCTTAATGCACGGTTCAATTTTAAAAATTATCATAATTTATATTCACAGTTGATTAACTAAAACGATTTTTCATCCCAAATTTTTGGTACCAAATGCTTCTAATCTGGAAACTTTTAAGTCTTTAAAACTGCATTTCTAAATTCTTTTGATGAAGAACGTACGGTCAAAAAATTGAGTCCAAAATAGAAAATTTTTAAATGGAAGATTTTCGAATTACGCATTCTAAACTGAATGATATCGTAATTGAAACATATAACAATTCAACTAATTATTTAAAGAACTGTTGAAATCAAACGTGCATCGATTTTTTTTCTAAATATTTGTAAAATTCACAGTGAAAAAATGAATTCATTGTCATTTCCCGGTTTTTTTGGGTCTCAAGAAATTCCCGGTAATTTCCTGATTTCCCGGTCCAGCATTCACCCTGAGAATATATTAAGATATTTTTTTTTTATAATCTAAAGTACAAAGACGTTGTTTTGGATTGTAGTGAATAATTCCCATTATTCACAGTTAATATTTACAATAAAATAGTATTTCAAAAAAAAAAAAAAAAAACTTTACAAATAAAAAGATATACCTATACACTTTATATGTAACACTTACCGTTGCCACAACACTTCCATCAGGTCCCCTGAAAATCTTTTCTCGGATGATATCTTCTGGGTTGAAGTGCAAGGAACAAAAACTGCATCAACAAATTTGAGTTTGATATAATCCATTAAAATAGCAATTTGCCATTCTTTAATAATATTTGGATCATTTGGCACTTGGAAAAATTGAATTTTGTTAGCTTTGTCCTGATTCCGATTACTTTTATAGCCCAATTTACAATCAAAACAAATGCACTTCACCATTTTTTGTTCAAAATTTCAACACCCCGGATAATTTGGAACATCTGTGAATAGGTGCAAATTTTTAGATCTAAAAGCAGTTTTTCTCAGTTTTCTTTCGCATAGAAGGTGGTGAATGTCGCCAAGATCACTCAAAATACCCAAAAATAATTTAACACTGTCAGTAAATTACTTTTAGTGTTTCTGGATGATTCAAACCAATGTATTTAGATTATTACATTTTCACAAAAAGAAAAAAGAAATAATCCAAAATTTTTCAAATATATTTCTAAAACTGCTATATTGAGTGCATTCTGCTCACAAAAAATTTTGAATAAAAAGATTTCTTTCAAGAAATTGAGGTTAAATTATTTAGACTCAATTTAAAAAAATCTCTTTTTTTAATATAAATGGAAACGAAATTTCCAAAATTTTTCGTTGACTGTTTTCTTTCAACATCATTTCAATTAATGTCGTAATTGAATATGGGAATAATATTTGAACACGGGAAGTTGATTAATTATAATTTTTCTTCATCTTATAATTTTTTGTGAATGATTCTTTGTCTTTATTTTCCAAAAAAAGTGATATGTGATATTGTGTATATGTGTATGTGAGTGTACACGCATAGTTATTATTTTTATTCGCATGTTTTATGTTTTGATTCTTCCCATTAGCATAAGAATATATTCATCATACCCTGTAGTTTCCTATAAATAATCCCTGATGAGGGGGTCTAAATTGATCCCGAAACATGTTGGTTTCCTCATAGTATAAAAAGGACGGAAAAAGGGAAAAGTGAGAGGTTGGTTTTTGGTTGACTTTTTCCCTTTTTCCCCTTTCTTTTCATTATGTTATTTTTGTCTCTAATGCGCCGAAAAGTGAGGTAGCTTAAAGGTCTGTTTTTTAATTTTGAATCTTTTTCGTGCTCATTTTGCATATATTTATTCATGATAAAATATATTTCTGTTCGATCTTAATTTAAAAAAAAAAACACTCTCAGTGTGTTATATAATTTAATGTTATTATTTTGCCATGCATTTGCAATTATCATAGGCCAACTGCATAGCTGGCGCACAGTGGTCCGGATCGTCGAAAAGGTGGTCAAAAGTCTAAATATTATCCGATTAACATGAAATTCAATTTGTGAATACTTCTTGGGTCCCTCATTCCAAATCTGTTTTCAAAATGAAAAATAGCGGACCCAATATGGCAGCTAACACATTCTGAATATGACAACAATTTTATGAAGTCCATTTAAGAAACATTGCGTAGGTTGCTGGTTTTGAATATGTCATAAAAATATCAAAATTCAGAATGACAAATCTAACATATTCGTCAAATTGAGAAAAAATCCTATAAGAGCATGAAATTTGTTTTATAATAGTTTTTCGAATTCCTGATTTCGAACCTCTTGTTCAGTTGTATCGAATGAAAGGTGAGTCAGTACTGATGAAATAATAATCATTTAAGCAAATGAACCATACACAAACATTTATTTAAATATACTTTTTGAACATTGCATAGATATTAATATTTTACATTTTTAAATTGTACGCATTTTTGTCGGTTGAACGTATATACAACTCATTTATACTATGTTACAAAATTTTTAAAATTCGTGTTCATTTGATTTTCACGATATTTCTTTCTGTATTTTAAAGCGCTCATTCTGAAACTAATCTTTCCTCTTTCGCAGGATCAATATATTCGGAGATATTGAAGATTACGTGTTCACTATCACATAAAAAATGTAAAACTCATTTTGCGAACTTGCAAAAAAGTAAGAAAAGGTATATGCCAATTTTGAATTAGGAACCCTTAACATTTCCGAATCGTTCGATGCAAGGTTTAACAAACAGCCAAAAAATGTTTATTTTTCATTCTTTATGGATTGATGAAAAACAAAATTTTGTTGCCAAGTATTATTTTCAATTTCGTTTGAAAATAATTAATTTAAATTAAAGTACAGATTTCTCAAATTCTCCACATTCATGTGAGCTTGTGTTATCATCACAGTCTTCACTTTCTTCATCAGATGATTCCGTTTTTTCTTCTGGTATTAAAACTAGCTCTGAAACTGATTTTGGGCAATTGTTTAGGTTTTTTTTTGGTACACTAATACTAGCAACATTCGGACACGATTTAAGAAGTAACCTGTGAAAAACATGTTCGTTCGTTCTCTCTCGAAGATATCCTGGCATGGTGCTCTCTATATTTTCGGATGTCCTTGTTTCGAGCTTCTAATGCTTCTTTAGATAACTGACCAATCGGAAACATTAAATTTTTCGAAACTGATGATCCATGTATCAGGACTTTTTGCACGGTTGGTGGCATTGCATGCCATCAATATAATTCTGCATATAATTCCGCCACAACTCGCGCAAATTAATAATGTTGATAAATATGAAATTTTCAACAGGTGAATCACCTTAAGAAGATCATACACTACAATCCTATATAACCATTTTTTAAATATTTTTTACTGGTGCTGATATAGCATCTCCTAAAGTTGAGGTTTATGAGGGTATACATTAGGCATTAAGAGCGATTTCTCCAATTCGTTGAACTTTGAAACCTGAAAAATTGCTTAAAATAATAATATTTATTTATTATTTCTGTACTCTCATGTGCTTTAGATACTCGTTACGGACCACTGTCTTGCGCCACCACACGGCCACCGACAACACACAGTACATTTTCAACTGAGAGTTCCAGGGGGCTGGCAAAAATGATTAAGGCCAGCCATACATGACTTGGAACAATAAATTCCCATTACTGGGAATCATGAGGTACCTTGGAGGTGACACATTGGTGGCCTTCATCATGACATGTGTATGAAAAACTTGTTTTGTGACTCATAATGTCGTGTCCAGCGACATCGACGGGATGAGTGTCCCCAGGCAGGATCGTCACAGGGTTCCGTGAAAATATCGAGAAGCTGAGGGCTCTCTGAGGGCCTTGAGGCCCCCCACGGCGGGATAAAGGTGGCCCCTCACGACAGTAGCCATGTACGTATGGGGTTAGACAATGCCGTGTGCATTAATACACTTCATATTAGTCCGCTTTAATGCGTGTTCGCTGGCCATTGTGAATGAGCGACACTGTTTATCACCGGCCCCCGTAAAACTCCCCCTAACTGCCTCCCAGGGTCGGGGGCCGCATTTGTCTTGGGTCCCGGGACCGATCCCGGGGATAACGAAATCCTATAGGAGATTCTTAACCCCCTGGTAATCAAATTTATCAATAGATTATCAAAAATAATACCACTGGTAGAGAAATCTTCTGGTGCGTTAAATTACGTAACGTATTAAAGGCCCTCTCTGAAACGTCCCTTTCCTCCTGTAAAAAACTGTAATAATACATTTCTACCCCCCCCCCCCAACCACACTCTTCCTCTACGTAATTCTTAGTTTTCAAAAATGTTTCACTAGTTAGTGCTAGTAGAATCAGGTAGGATGTCCAAGAACTTCATTTTCAAAATTCCCTTATTTTTCCTTGTCTATTTTTTCATTTTCTTTGATCATTAATATTCAAATACCAGCATTTTAATCTTGAAATACTTTAAACATAAAATATTTTATAAACAAAATAAAACAGTATTTCAGATAAAAGTTTTAAATTTTCAAATTTATTAATTTATTTCAAAGAAAAGAATGTCATTTCTACTATAACATATGGCTTTTTAACAACGTAATTGAATTTTCAACAGAATAATTAATTTTTTAACATAATAGTTGAATTTTCTACCTAAAAAGATAAATTCCCAACAAAAAGTGTCATAGTTCATATTTCAGTCGAAAATATTGAATTTATACCAAAAAAAGTTTCTCAAAACCAAAAAGACGAATTTTCAAAAAAAAAAAAAAGATTTTTCACTACAGAAAGAAAATCTCAGTGAAATTGTTGAACTTTCAAATCAAAAGACGAATTTTTCTTACAAAAATGGAATTTACAAAAAAAAATGACTTCAGCAAAATATTATTTTTCTACGAAAGTGATGCATTTCTACCCAACAACAATGAAATTTGAAATAAAAATAAATTATTATTTTTAACCAAAAAAAGAGAGTTTTCAACTCAGAAAGATCAAACTTAAAAAAATGGAAAAGTTACATTTTCAGTTGAGAAATTAATTTTGAACAAAAAAAAACTTTTCCACTAAACAGTTGAATTTTTAACCAAAGACATAAGCCTTTAATAAAAAAATGAATTTTTAACAATGTAGTTTGACTATTAACCAAGTGGTTGAATTTTAAATCCAAAAAGATTCATTTTCAACAAAATAGTTAAACTTTCAAGCAAAGAGATGAATTTTCGAGTAAATATATATCTCTTCAATAAACAAAAAAATGATTTCTCAACAAAGTAATTCACCCAAATCTGTCAAACAAAATAGTTGAATAATCAAGCAAAAAAGATTAATTTTTTACCAAAAAGTGGCATTTTCATAAAAAAAGGAATTTCTGTCAAAGCCAATGAATTTATAAATCAAAATGATAACTTGAAAAAAAATTCTTGAATTTTTTTTAAAGAAGATTTTAGTTGACTTTTCATGACCAAAATAGAAATTTTTAACGAAAAAATAAGTTTCTGCATAAAAAATTGAATTTGCAAGCCAAAACGACGATTTTTTACCCAAAAAGGATGACTTTTTAAAAAATTGTTGAATTCTCTACACAATAGTTGCATTTTTATCCAAAAAAGATGAGAAAACAAATTTGACGAAAATATTTGAATTGTCATCCAGAAAAGATTCCAGTTGACTTTTCAAGTTGAAAATATGAATTTTTTAACAAAGAGTAAGTTTTTACGAACAAAATTGAATTTTTCATCCAGAAACACGAATTTTTTTCAAACAAAATGATGAATTTTCAACAAAATAGTTGAAGTCTCTACCAAATAGTTGAAGTCTCTACCAAATAGTTGAATTTTCATCCAAGACAGATAAAATTTCTACTAAAATAGATGAATTTTTAAGAAAAAAAGGACCATTTTTTCGAAGTTGAACTTTCGTCCAGAAAAGCTTTCAGTTTATTTTTCAACACCAAAATATAAATTTTACACAAGAAGAAAATTCTCTATGAAATAGTTAAATTTCCAATGAAACAGTAAAATTTTTAACCAAAAGTATCACTTTTTAACAAAATAGTTTTATTTTTAATTAAACAGTTGCATTATTATCCAAGAAGGTATTATGTTAAACTAAAGAGTTGAATATTTTACTAAAATGTTAGAATATTCTCAGTAACTTACAATGTTATTCTGAATAGTTTTTTTCTTCTTTTTTTTGAAAATTTGTGTTTCTTGTAAGAAAGGAAACTTCTCTGTTGAAAATTAATTTTTTTCATTCGAAATTCAACTCTTTGCTAAAAAATTAATCTACTTTGTAGGGAACTCAACAATTTTGCCAGAAAATAATTTTTTGTTTGAAAATTCCATTTTTTTGTAGAAAACTCAATTTTTTGTAGAAAATTCTTCTTCTTGAGTTAAAAGTTGAACTATTTTGGCCCAAAATTAATTTCTTAGATTGAAACTTTAAGTATATTGGTGAAAATTCGTTTTTTTTTATCAAAATTGATTTTTATACTCAAAATTTAACTTTTCCATTTTTAGTTGAAAATGGATCTTATTTTTGCGCTTCTTCGAAATTAAAAATTAGAATATTCGTTTTTTTTTCAATTTGTTGGTGAAAAGTCGAGATTGCTGCTCTACATTTCATCTTCTTGATTGAAACCTGAACTATTTTCTTGAAAATTTTACGCTTCAACTAAAAATTCATGTAGTTAATTTTAAATTTATATTTTTTGTAGAAAAAAAAACTTCCGGCTTGAAAATTCATCTTTCTGGTTAAAAATTGAACTATTTTGGTGAAAAATCAGCATCTTTGTTAAAAATACAAATCTTTTGTTGACAATTTTTTAAAATGAGAATTTAAATATTCCATTTTTGATTACAATTCACTCATTGTTAGCTAAAAAATGAACAAAATGGTTGAAAATTGATGTATTTTGTTGAAAATTAGTCTTTTCTGGTAGAAAATTAATCTTCTTGGTTAAAAATCTAACTATATGGTTCAAAGTTGAACTCTTTGCTAGAAATTAATTTTTGTATGTAAAGATTCTTTATTTCGTTGAAAATGGTAAAGTTGAAAATTTAACTTCTTTGTTGAAAAATCATTTTTTTTTTTGCTAAAAACCGAACTATA
>CAKNXH010001221.1:120697-142339 GCA_932178445.1 Andricus quercusramuli
AATTGTCATCAAAATTGTTTATTTTTCTACCAAATTGTTGATTTCGAGCCAAAAAGACAAATTTTTGATAAAATAGTCTAATTCTAATACAAAACAGATTAATTTTCAACAGAATTAATGAATTTTCAACAAAGTATTTGAATTTTCAACTAGAAAGATCAAATTTTAATTAAAAAGACCACTTTGTAATCAAAAATGTTAATAGTTACATTTTCAGTTGAATAATTAATTCTCATTTAAAAAAAAAAAGTTTATTCAACATAATAGTTCAATTTTGAACCAAAAAGTGAATTTTCAACTACAAAGATGAATCTTCAACAACAAAAATGAATTTTCGTTAAAGGATTTGAACATTCCTCCAAATAGTTGAATTTTTAATAAAAAGGGTGATTTTTCAATCAGGAAGATTAATTCGTTACCAAAAATTCGAATTTGCAACAAACTAGTTGAATTTTCAACTAGAAAAGAAAAGTTTTAAATTAATAATATAAATTTGTAATCAAAAAGAGAATAGTTACATTTTTAGTTCAAAAAAATTAATTTTCTACTAAGAGGAAAAACGAATTTCCAATAAAATAGTGCATTCTTCAACCAAAAGATGAATTTCTAACTAAAATGATGAATCTTACACAAAAAAATATTTTCCAAGAAAGAGTTCAACATCTAACAAAATAGTTGAATTTTCATCTGAAAAGATGATGATTTAAAGAAGAATAATAATTTGCTACAAAGAAGACAAATTTTCAACAAAATAACTGAATTTTCCACTGAAAAATATAAATTTTCAACCAAAAGTGGAATAGGTTAATTTTCAGTTAAATAATTGTTTTTCAATAAAAAAATTTAATAAATTTTGAACAAAAAACTCAAATTTCCAACGAAATAGTGAAATTTTTAAATAAACAAGATGAATTCCGAAACAAAAATATTATATGTAGTAGACTTTTCAATTGAACATAATTATATTTCAACGTAACGAATTTAAACGTGAATAGCTAATTGCTCTAAACTTTCTGAAAACAAATCTGGGAAAGATGCGGTTTTTTTTTCAAGAAATAATTATTCTACTAACCATGTCCAAAAATAATACCTTCTCTGACAAGACTGTAATATATTATTTTTATTGGCATTTCAAATACTTCTAATTCGATCAAAACTTGCGCTTCCTAAAATATGATTTTATATTATTATTTGTTATTGGAAACACTGCACCTCAAATATTGACAATAATTTTTTCAGGTATAGGAAACGTTGTATTTATAGTGAGAAAAGTCATATTACTGAAAATTATGTAACAATGGGGGGGGGGGGATTTTCTATTTTCACTATAGCCTCAATTTGAAATAAAAAATGGTATCTATTTTTCTTCCCAATAGAATGACGGTTTTGTATCTACTAGTTGAAACCAAAAAGGTCATAGTTGGAAGCTTTGAAAATTCTTCTCAATTTCTGCTGGGATTTGAACCCCGATCTACAGATTGTCTCTGCTGCTCTAACCCACTAAGATACGGATGGGAACGCAATATTTTTTTTTTTTTTGAGGAATTGATGAATTTTTTCACAGCTAGAGACTATAAATATTTTGGTTTAGACTAGTAGATCAAGAGGCTATGGAAAAAATAATAACGAATTTCGTTTCCTCCGCTGCACAGTGGGGTGAAATCGGAAATCGAGGTTCAAAATGACATTTAGAACGCAATTTTGCACCGATTTTAGTTTTCTTTTCTTTGAAAAACTCAGAACTAAATTCTTGAAAAAATGGTGAGAGTGGATTTTTCATTTTTTTGTCTATTTAATTTTTATGTTAATGCAAACAACGGACAAAATGTCGATTTTTTAAATTTTATTTTTTATCTTCTAGATCAAATTTTTCTTATACATCCAGTCCCTTGAGTTTAATGCACGAGGGTATCGAAAGATGAAAAAATCGTTAACTTGCATGTTTAATTGTTATGAACAAACTGTGTCAACAAATAATTAACATTAGAGGTTATTCGCCTCTCAAGTATATTTCTGTCCTGCAATTGCTAGCTTTTATCGTTAGAATGATGCGTGGACATGAAAATTTGAGATTAATTGTTATTTGTTTATTTTATAAACAAATTATATAAACAAATGCACATTTTGGGCGATTTTAAGCGAAAAGAAATCATTTTTTCTTCTGACCTTGCTGAAATTACATTGCCAATGATTTTTTCTGAAAAAAAGATTCTAACCCTCCAATATTTGTTTATGTTATAAACAAATTATATAAACAAATGCACATTTTAGGGTATTTTAGGTGAAAATAAACCGTTTTTTCTTCTGTATTTTCTGAAATTATATTGGCAATAACGTTTTCTGGAAACTTTTTTCCCACCCATCAATACTGGTTTATTTTATAAACAATTTATATAAACAAATGTACATTTTTGGTGTTTTTAAGGGAAAAGAAATAATTTTTTCCGTCTGACCTTGCTGAAATTACATTGCCAATGATTTTTTCTGAAGAAAAAGTTTATAAACCATCAATCTTTGTATATTTCATAAACAAATTATATAAACAAATGCACATCTTAGGCTATTTTAGGTGAAAATAAACCGTTCTTCTTCTGTCCTAGCTTAAATTATATTGCCAAAGCCAATAATGTTTTCTGAAAAACTTTTTGCCACCCATCAATATTTGTCTATTTTACGAAAAAATTATAATCAAAAATGCCAGTGATATTTTGTGATGAAGTTTGATTATAAATTAAATAATTTATTTATAAAATGAATAAATATTGATGGGTTACAGAATTTTTTTCAGAAAAAATCATTGGCCGGATTTTCCCTTTAGGCTTCAATGTACAAAAATAGAATGGGTTATCTCAAAAATGTAATTTCCGACATCTCTCTCGTATTCCGTGAAGCAGGATAGACTTGAGGCGTATTTAATTCACCCTAATTCCTTCAAGAAATGTGTGCATAAAATTGTTTCAATTATTAATTTTGGAATATAAGTTAGGAAGGGTCTATTTAAATTAATTCAATTTTGCAATTCGGAGACATCAAGTGATTTGAATTCAAGAAATTTACATTGGATTTATATGTAATGTATTATCCTCAATTTCAGTATAATGAACTGAATTGAGTATAATAGATTCTGTGATACCTAAATTCCAAATATAATTTATGTGTTTAAAAAAAATAATTATCTCAAATAAATTGAAAATTTGAATTCAATGTAGATGAAATAAATTTTAATATGACTATAATAATTTTACATGCATAGTCATAGTAAATAATTTACTAATTGTGAATAAATTGTATGTAAATTCGATCGAAAATTATATTTCTCAGAAAATTATATTTTTCAAAGTGTATTGAGAGGAATAGCAGTTGCTTCTTTCTAATACTGTTTCTGACATAAGAGAACAAAGGGAAAATCAAGTATTCCCAGGAATTGCGCATTTTTCAATCCTATTCTATTCAAGCCTTCTTACCGGATTGTTATTCGAAAAAGAGGCCGTAGCAATTTTAACAAATGAAACTTTACATTTGAAAATTCTACATCGCTAATTTCAATTGCGAAAACTCTATACAAAATCATATTTATTAAACCAATTTAATGTTTTAAATGTGAACTTAACACGATTAAATCACACATCGTAAATTTTGTGCAACAAATAGTTGAAATTTTTGAGGAATTGTTTATAAAAATTCTTTCTTTTCGCTTAAGAACACCAAAAATGTACATTTGTTTATATAAATTGTTTATAAAATAAACCAATATTAATGGGTGGGAAAAAAGTTTCCAGAAAACGTTATCGCCAATATAATTTCAGAAAATACAGAAGAAAAAACGGTTTATTTTCACGTGAAATACCCTAAAATGTGAATTTGTTTATGATATAAACAAATATTGGTGGGTTAGAAACTTTTCTTCAGAAAAAATCATTGGCAATGTAATTACAGCAAGGTCGGAAGAAAAAATTATTTCTTTTCCCTTAAAAACACCAAAAATGTACATTTGTTTGTATAAATTGTTTATAAAATAAACCAGTATTGATGGGTGGATAAAAAGTTTCCAGAAAACGTTATTTCCAATATAATTTCAGAAAACACAGAAGGAAGAACGGTTCATTTTCACCTAAAATACCCTAAAATGTGCATTTGTTTATATAATTTGTTTATAACATAAACAAATATTGGTGGGTTGGAATTTTTTTCAGAAAAAATCATCATTCTAACGATAGAAGCTAGCGATTGCAGGACAGAAATATACTTGAAAGGCGAATAACCGCTAATGTTGATTATTTGTTGACACAATTTGTTCATAACAATGAAACATGCCAGTTAACGATTTTTTTATGTTTCCGATACCCTTGTGCATTAAACTCAAGGGACTAGACGTATAAGAAAAATTTTATCTAGAAGATAAAAAATAAAATTTTAAAAATCAACATTTTTTCCGTTGTTTGCATTAACATAAAAATTAAATAAACAAAAAAATGAAAAATCCACTATCACCATTTTTTCAAGAATTTAGCTCTGAGTTTTTCAAGAAAAAGAAAACTAAAATCGGTACAAAATTGCGTTCTAAATGTCATTTTGAACCTCGATTTCCGATTTCACCCCATTAGCTGGTTAGAACACCATTCCGGCAATCTGTAGATCTGGGTTCGAATCCCAGTGGAGCTAGAGATGATTTTTTTTCTGTACCGCCAATAACCATAGCCAAATCGAATTATCACACCAGTCGACAAAATAACATCAAAATTTAAAAAAAAATGTACTTGTGAAAAGAATGTATCTTCCTTGTAATTGTTTTTATTGCCAATCTTGTGTTTGTGAGACATCATAAGTTTATTTTGGAAGCTTTGATAGTAGACAAAACGAGTCGACATCCGCTACAGTGGCGTTGAGTCTTCTAAAAACATGGGTTTGTTATTTCAGGAAGATTCCTTGAAACCGCCCCATTGGATTCAGGAATGGCAGATGATGGGAGGGCTAGATGGAACGAAAGGGTGGAGGTTTAATAAGAGGTAGAGACGGGCCTGTTGTAATATCCGTTTTGTATAATCGCGTCCTCTTTTTATTTCTCTTAATTTTTCTCATCAGACCGAAGTCCCTTTTTCTCTCACTTGCTGCATCATGAAACGCCCCAGGCAATCTTGTTCCTTCTGCTTTTATTTTTCTGCATCCATGGGATGTCCATATGAGACCGGAATTCTACAAATTTTATAACAAATGGCATTTTATCATTTCTTTCATTATTATTGTGTTAAATGTTAAATGCTAAATGCTGAATAATTGAATTATTAATACTCAATTATTTTGATTGAATATTGACAGTATCTACAAGTACCGAAAAAATCGGACTATTTATGCCAAAATTTGGATACAAATTGTCCCTTTTTCAGGTTAGCTAATCATATCCAAAAAATTCAAGCATTCGTGCTGGAATTTCAAGACAAAATTAAGCCCCTCCTTCTACTTCTCTTCCTCCTTTACCTAATATCAAGTTCTTGTGTCTTGTGGTATTTGTATGGAATTTTTAACAATCAAATCTATAACAGATTTCATATGAAGGTTTTCAGCAACAATTTTCGGCAGATGACAATTTCGCTCTGGGACCTGCGAACGGTTCCCCCACTACACAGCTTCCACTCACTCAGCCGAACTGCTGCCGTCGAGCCTGGTCAGCGGGAGTCCTTCGTACCTAATGAGGACTAGAATGCCGAATATAACATTTTTTCAAATTAGCACTTGGCAGTTAATAAATATAATATTCGAAATCTGATAATTAAAACGATTCCAACGATATGTGATTTGCATTAAAAAGTTGAAAATTAAAGAAGAAATGTTTAAGTTTATGTGAAATTTTATGAACAAATTTTTCAGTATTTTTATCAAATCCACTGCATTAGTTTTAATTTATTAGTTGGCTAAAATTTGACCCTAATTGAAGACTTATTAATGAACATCATAAATTTAGATTATTTCTCAAACAGTCGCATTCAACAAAATTATCCTTAAATAGTTTTTCACTCCCAGTCCAAAAGTTTTATTTTTTTATTTGGTTTCATTTTTTTTATTTGATTTTATTTAGAGTTTTATTTGGAAAGTCATAAACAAACATCAGGAATTTTTTTCACTGCTTAAACAATTTGTTTATGAAAGTTAAATAACAATACTATGTTAACACATAAAAAGCAGAATATAAAGGATTTTCGTGGAGTTAATCTCAAAACTGTCGTTTTTGAAATCTAGCTTTAGAAATTTTGAACATTACCAAAATTCGGCCAATTTAGAAAATAATTATTCTTCATTTCGGAAATTTCCAAACCTTATTTTCAAACCAAAGAAAAAGGAATTTTCAAAAAAGGAATTGAATTTGTCACCAAGCAAGATTTTGCAGTCAATAGAGAAAAAAATCTCAGCCAAAATGTTAAATTTTCAATCCAAAAGACGAATTTCTGGCAAAAAAGTTTAGTTTTCAACACAAAGATATGAATGTTGAACAAAAATGTTTAATTTTCAACACAAAAACATGAATTTTAAACTAAAAAATATCAATTATCAATCAAAAATTGAATAATTATATTTGCACTCAAAAACGTTATTTTTAACTGAAAAAAAAACGAATTTTCAACAGAACGGTAACAATTTCAACCAAAGAAATGAATTTTTCACTAAAATAATGACTCTTGAGCGACAAAAATGTATTTTCAACCAACAAACAAATTTTAACCAAACAGTTGAATTTTCAACCAAAAAGATTAATTTTCTAACCAAAAAGAATAATTTATAACAAAATACATGATTTATCACGAAGCTACTTGGAATAAAGGAATTTTCAACTAAAGAAATAAATTTTCAACTAAACATGAAATAGTTGAATTTTCCGTAAAAAATAATTAATTTTCAACCCAAAAAAAAGTGATTTTTAATAAAAACTGAAAAAATATTTGTTGAATTAATAATTTGGAAAAAAATAGAGGAAGTTTAAGATATATCTAGAAATGTTGAAAAGATTCCAGAATAATATGAAACTTGAAAAAATTTCCAAACATTTAAAGCAAAACTTACATTTTTGAAGATTCTGAACTCAACTTTTGAAAGCTTACTAAGCATTTTAAAAGGTTAAAAAAATTGCATTAAAATTCCTAGGAAAACTAAGAATGAATTTCTTTAAATATATTTTCAAAAATTTTCAAGATTGAATCTGGAAGGTTTTGAAGCAATTTTTTTTATTTTTCCGGATTTTCGAAAAATTGAAGGAAAAATTCAATTTTTAAGATAATAAATAACAAAATTTGCATTAGATTCCTAGAATTTTTTTTTATTATTTTTTTATAAAAATTTTTAAGCGAATATTAAAAATGATTTTAGAACAAATTTCGATGTATAAATAAATGTTTCTAGCTTAAAACTGCCTGAAATTATGTAATTCAAAAATTTTATACATTTTTTCAGTGATTCTTCAATGTTAAATTACTAAACTTTTTGGGTCAGACTGAGAATTTATTTTTTCTGTAAATTAAAAAAACAAGTTAAAAATTAATCTGTTTAAGTTGAGGATTCAAGTCTTTTGTTGGAGATTTGTCTTTATTTTTTTAATTTATCTGGTTTTTACTTCAAATTAGAATATTTTTTTGATTAAATATAAACTAAAGTTGAACTTTCAACTACTATTTTAAACATTTGCTGTTTGTGTTGAAGGGTTTTGATTTGAGTCAAAAATTTAACTCACTGGTTAAAAAATTGAACTGCTTTATTGAAAATTTAACTTCAGGTTCAAAGTTACCTTTTATGTCGAAAATTTCACATTTTTCGGTTGAAAATTCAACTGTTCTGTACAAAGTTTTTTTTCTATTTGAAAATCACATTTTTTGGATTAAATATAAATTTTTTTAACTAATTTTAACATTTTTTCGTTATAAGTTGATCTTTCCAAGTTTAACATTCAACCAACTGTTTGAAAATGTATGTAATTAGCCGAAAATCTGCTATTTTTAGTAGAAAATTGATATTCTTGGTTGAAAAATCTGTTTTTTTTAGCTGGGCTTTTTTGCATGAAAATTCAACATTTTGGATGACGTTTCTTTTCTTTATTGTTTGAAAAACCTTTTCGGTCAAAATTTCAACTATTGTTGAAAATTCCTCATTTTGATTAGAAAATTCATCTCTTTTGGTGGGAATTGCATCTTGTTTTGTCAAAAATGCAACTTTTTTGGTTGAAAATGAATCTGTTTTGGCTAGGGATTGAACTATTTTGTTGAGAATTATTAATCATTACATTTTTTTTAGGAATTCGTATTTTTTGGTTGAAGATGTAACTACTTGCTCGAAAGTTGAACTACTTTCTTAATAGTTAAAAAAAGTAAGATTTTACCAAAATCCTACTCACTAACCAAATCGTCTTACTTCATTTTTAGATGATCCCTAAATAAATTCACGAACAAAATTTAGTCCGCAAAAATTAGTCAAAATAAAGCTCACAGACCCAGTAGGTCTAGTTGTCACTATTGTACAGCACAGTGGTTGCAAGTGCAGAATGATTTTCTATTTTACACCCGACTCTCGGCTTAGCCACAAGTTGCCCAAGTAGTCTTGTTGCTACGTGGAGTATCAAAACATAAACATTCAGGGCCGTCTGAATCGTTTCCAATCGAAATGCATAATATTGCGCAAACTCTGCATGCGAGTACCCGCGCACTGCGCCTTTCGGCTACGCTTCTGGATAAACCGAGAGTCGGGTATTTGTTATATTTTTACTTCTGGTAATTGCTCCTACAGTGTCTTCCAACCTTCTTGCCCTCGAAAGATGAAATATTGGAAGATCACGTCCATAATTAAGAATATAATTAACTGATCAAAGAAACTATGAAGAATAAAGCTGAAGAAATAAGGAAAAAGTGAAGTTTCTTTGGAGGATTAAATGTTGAAAGCCGTGCCCTGGCTCAAACGGACTTCCAATATACGATTTTCACGAGACCGACCGTGGTTAAGCCATCCGTGAAAGAGTAGATCAGAAAAGGAGGAAGACTCTATAAAAATAATCTTCCAGAGCTGCGATCTTCGATAGACGGTACACTCCCCCGTGATTTTGTATTGGTACGAATACAGGTTTCCGACCTGTACACGCGAGTGGATGATCCTTTTGTAAACTGGTGCCCTTCGTTCGTTACGTGACACAAGGGGCTTTGTCAATTCCGTGAGAAGCCCTCGAGTGTTTCCCTAGTCGTTGACTCGTTTTTGATACAGATCGATTGATCAGATCAGATATGCCTTGTTTGGACTTAAAGGCGTTTTGTGCGGTCAAAACACGCAAACTTTTACCCAAAGATCAAAAGTCGTAGTTATTCTTGAATACTTTTTTATCGTTTCCCAATAAAATCCTTTTTTTAAAAAAATAGGAATTTTCAAATCGAAATTTTCGAAGAAGGAATTTTGATTCTAAAAATTTATTTTCGAAAACAATGTATATTGTAAATGATTCAATAATAATGAGGGCAGCAATTATGTTCTTAACACTTTGACCAACTTTTAAAAATTGACAAAATTATTTTATTCATAACATCTTTGCCATATTAAATTAGGTTCAAATTACGGGGTTTTTGAAGTTTTTTTATTAATGATAGTAATTAAAAGAATTTCGCACCATCAATTTAGTGAATTTAAATTTCTAACTAATTTTATTGAATGATATATTTCATTTTTGAATTTTTTTAAAGATTATTGTCAAAAGAGAACACTTAAATTGTTCATGTTTTTTTTTTATATTGGGTAATGAATCTATTCTTCACATTTTGCTTAGACTCTATAATTTTTGAACTTTTTCACCTTTCAAAAAGATAAGGAAAAAAAATATTGGAAAAAACCTAAAATTGCTTAATTTACAAACAATATACATTGTAGGGAAATTGTTTTTAATTTTTGCAGGATTTTATAAAATATTGGAAAAACATTGAATTATTTTCAAAAATCTTTCAAAGTTCTAGAAGTTTCAAGATAATGCAAAAATTATTTAAATTTTGAATTATTTCAAGAAATTTAAAGAAAAATGTAAATTTTTGAAGATTTTGAAATAAAAATTTGAATTGCTGCTTAAGATTTCAGGGAAAATTTGAATTAATTTTTTTATTTTGGTAAATTCAAGTTGAGAAAATATTTGAAAATATTTTTAAAAAATTCAACTGATTTAATAAAATTTCGAAAAAGAATGCTAAAGATTTTAAAGCAAAACTTTTCAATTTTGCAAGATTACCAAATTTTAGAAAAAATTCAAGTCATTTTAAAAGTTATTCAAAAGTTTTATTTTATTTTTAAAGTAATTTGAAATTTGTGTAAATATTAAAATTGATTATTCAACTGAAATTTTAATTTGGACAGAATATTCAACAAGATTTTTAAACACGAAAAAAGATTTCTAAAGTTTTCAAAAGAGACAAAAATAATTTTAAACTTAAAATGATTCCAAGGAATTAAAAAAAAAATCGATTTTTGAAGATTCGTAACATAAAACATAGAAGCTTTCCAAGAATTTAAAAAAGTTTCAAGGCATTGCAAAATCTTATTATGATACCTGGGAAATTTTTTAAAATCTTTTTTATTCAAAAAAATTCTTTTTACGGCTAGATTGAAGAATATTTCAAAACATTTCAAAAGATTTACAAAATGGACAAAAATAATCTGGAAGATTTTCCGATTTTTTTCTAGGTTTTCGGAAAAACTCGAATCATCTTGAAATTTATTTAATAGTTTTTAAACATATTCGAGAATATTTCATATTTGGAAAGACTAAAAGATAATTTTTTTTTAAGTGTTGTAAAGTTTCAAGATAATGAAAAAATTTTAATTCCTGGGAATATTTAAAATGAATCTATATCTTTCAAAATTTAATATAGATGGGATATTCAAAAAGATTTTAAATTATTGCAAAAGGTTTCAAAAATTATCAAAAACGAATGCGTCAAATTTCAAGACATTTTCAGGAATAATTCGAGTTATTTAGAAAGATAGTTCAGAATTTTAGAAGTTTTGTAGGGATTACCAATATTTAAAAAAATATAAATTCTCTTTCTTTACTGAAAAATCTTTGTTTCTTGCAAATGTAATAATTTCGTCTTTCAAAATTCATCTCTTTCGGCAGAAATGGAATTTTTTGAATTAAAATCGTAAATTTTTGGTTTAAAATTAAAACCTTTTACGACTGAGGATTTAACAGTTTTTTAGGTTAAAAATCCGCCTCTTTGATGGATTTAAATCTTTTAGAATAAATATCCAAAATATTTTTTTAGTATAATCATCAATTCTATTTTTTTTTATGATATCTTTGTGGTTGGAAATTTAATCAGTTGGTTAAAAGTTGAACTATTTTGACAAAAATTTATCTTTATTGGCAGGAAATTAATTTTCTTGTTTGAAAATTCAACTTCTTGCTTGAGGACTCAACTATTTTAATGATTTTTTATATGAATTCTACTGTTTTTGTTTTTGAATGAAAAATTTTCAGTATTAAAATATTGAATAATGAATTTTTCATTATAGAATTCATCTTTTTTGATTAAAAATACAGCTATTTGTTTAAAAGTTGAACTACTTTGTTAACAAGCCATTTATAAATGAAATTTTTTAAATTTCACTTGGAAATTCATATTTTATGGTAGAAAATTTTTCTTCTTCATAGAAAATTAATGTATTTGGTTACAAATTAACTTTATTGTGGGAAATTAATATATTCGGGATAAAAAATTTAATTTATTGTAGAAAATCCATATCTTTTTGAAAATGTTTTATGTCTTTTGGTAAAAGAATACATCTGGTTGAAAACTATTCTTGTTTAAAATATAACTAGTTGGTTGAAATTCGAACTTCTGTGCTAAAAAGTAATTTTTTAAATTGAAGATTCATAATTTTAGCTGTAAATGCATCATTTTTGGCAGAAAATTAAACTTTCTGATAGTTAATTCATCCACTTTATTAAAAATTCAATTATTTTGGGGAAAATTAACTTTTTTGTTCAAAATTCATATTTTCGCTTTGAGAAATTAATTTTTTGTTGTAGAAAATTCGTCTTTTCAAAAAAATATTAAATGTTTTTTTGGTCAAAAATACGTCTGGTTGAAAATAATTCTTTTTGTTTGTGGATTAAACTATTTTGCTGAAAATTAATTTTCTTGTGATGAATTTAGCTGCTTTTTATTTTAAAAACAAATCTTTTTTGAACTGAAATATCAGATAATACATTTTTCGTTGAGAATTCATTTTTTTTCTTTAAAAATTCAGATATTTGGTCGAAGATTACATTTTTTTTTTTTAAATTTTAACTTGTAGTATCTCAAATTTTCAAAAATCTTTTCGAATTTTCTCAAGATTCTTAGGAAATTATATTTATTTAACTTTAAAAACAAATTAGAGAATGAACATTAAAATGAATAGTTATTCGAAATTTTTATTTTGTATTCAAAATTATTATGCCCTTCAAATCGATAAACTAGGCTGATTGGATTTTCATTTCCTGACGTTGTTTTATATCTAAATTTAAAATGTTGAAAATAAAATGGCTTTTTTAAATTATTTTGTTAATTATTTTGTTAATTATTTTTACCCGTTTTTTTTCTTTCTGTAGCGAACTGAAAATTATTGCTAGATAGTTATTACACTAAGATAAGCTTTTCTGTGGACAATTTGAAGATCTCAAAAAAGGTGCATTTAAAAAGTTGGGGAAAAAATTGTTTATTTATTTATTGCTTTTTTTTAATAAAACTTTTTTTTGGTCAAAGTGAATTTTGTGCATCGAAAATTGATACCTGGAAGCCATACGGTCATTTAAAAAAATACATCGAAATCCATTAAAAATTGGTTTGTAGACAAACTTTCTTCCATAAAAAGTGCGTTTGGCCAACAATGAGCGGCTCCTAAGAGTATTTTCTTTTTCAAAAGGAATAAAGATTTACATTCATTATATACAGTAGATGATATTATGCTCATGCAATTGGGACGAGAGCGATCTTTCACAACACCATTCGAAAATACTTTCTAGATCACTGGGTGTAAATTAGTCATTTTTCGATGAATAATAAAATGAAGGAAAGATCACCTGCCACTTACATCTCAATCTTAAGATGCATTGTCGTTCACGTCCGGTCATATATTGGGCCCTTTGTGGGGCCCCTTATATTTATTCATTAACAATTACTGAGCTTATCGAGTCTGCTTCCTTTTTTATTTTCCGATGTGAGATACGAGCGACATGAACGACGATGATCTCACCGTGGCGTTGAACATACTTGAAAATTCGATACAAACAAAAAAAAAAAAAAAAAAAATGATTTAAAATTATTTCCATTTGAACCGGTTATCAAGTGATAGATTTCTTGAGTCCATTGAGAGTGTTTCGATGTCAATTTTTAAATGCAGATCACTCTGTTTATTGGCAAGGTGAAAATTCATTTTCAAAATTCTCTGATTTCTCCTTAAACAATTTTTATTTTCGCTAATCATTGATATTCAAATACTAGCATTTTATTCAGTAATATTTCCAACACACGGACTTTCATAAACGGAATATAAATATATTTCAGATAGAAAATTAAAACTTATTTATTTTAAACAAAAAATTACTTTTCTATCATATAACAGGATTTTTTAACAAAATATTTAGATTTTTAACAACAAAAAAATAGAATTTTCAAAGAAATATTGGAATTTTCAACGAAATAATTGAGTTATCTACAAAATCAATGAATTTTCAACCTAAAAACATGAATTTTCGAAATAAAAGTGAAATAGATGATATTTCAACCAAAAAATATGAAATTGCGTTTGAAAAATCAATTTTAAGCCCACAAAGATGAATTTGTACCAAATGAAAATTCTTCAGTCATGAAGAAAAATGTTTACATAATATCTCTTTACCTGACCTGTTGAACCTTCAAGCCAAAAGACGAGTTTTCTATGTAAAAATTAATTTTCAATCAGAAAATATGAATTTTCAGCAAAAGAATTAATTTTCAACAAAAGTAGGTCAATTTTCAACCAAAGAGATAAACCTTTTCTAAAAAAAAAAAATTAATAAAGTAGTTCAGCTTGTACCGACGCAATTGAATTTTAATAAAAAGATCTTCAAGCAAACCGTTCCATGTTTATCCAGGAAAGATGAAATTTCTAATATAACAGATAAATTTTCAAATCAAAAGGACAAATTCGAAAAAGATTGAATTTTCATCAAAAAAAGATTTAAATTTGACTTTTCAAATTATTCAATCTGCAACCAAACAGTTGCATTTTTATCCAAGGATAGTGAAATTTCTACTAAAACAGATGAATTTTCATCTCAAAAAATCAAATTTAAAAAAAATTTGAATTTCTATCTAAAAAAAGAATTTAGTTTTACTATTCAACATTACAATATGAGTTTCAAACGAGAAGAAAATTTTCTACGAAGATACTGAATTTTCAACCCAAAAAGATCAATTTTCAACAAAACATTTGAATTTTTAAACATGGAGGATAATTTTTTAACAAACTTATTGAATGTTCAACCAAATTGTTGCATTTTCGTCCAAGAAAGATGACATTTGTACTAAAACAGATGAATTTTCAAGTAAAAAAATTTAATAAAAAAAATTTGTATTTTCATCAAAAAAAGATTTTAGTTCGACTATTCAATATTCAAATATGAGTTTTAAACAAGAGGTCAATTTTCGACGAAGATACTCGATTTTCCAACCCAAAAAGACGAATTTTCTACAAAAGTTAAATTGTTAACCGAAATGGATGTCTTTTTAACAAAATTATTGAATCTTCTGCCAAACAGTTGCATTTATTTCCAAAAAAGGTGAAGTTTCTATTAAAGCAAATGAATTTCCAATTAAAGTTGAACAATTTTCATAAAAATAGTCGAATTTTCATCCAAGAAAGATTTTAGTTGACCTTTCAACACGAAAATGTGAATTTTAAACAACAAGTTAATTTTCCATGAAGTAGTTGAATTTTCAAACAAAAAAAAAAATGAATTTTTAACAAAACCGTTAAATTTTCAAACAAATAATAAATTTTATTGCTAAAAAGATAATCTCCAGGAGAAAGAATTTGCGAAGAAAATAACTAATAATAATAACTAATAATAAGAAAATAATAAATAATAATAATATTCCAGAATTTTTATAGAAATTTTCTGACTTTTGCAAGATTTTTTTCTAAATCCCTGACTTTTTCCTAACTTCTATACACTTACTGTGAATTGTTTATTACATTTGCAAATTTTTCTTGTATATAATGAAAACCGTTTGATATAAATTATTTAGGAGATTTCTTCGCTGAAAATAAAAATTCAACCTAAATATCTAAACATTCTACAATATTTTTATAAATTAAGAAAATTTCACCAGAATTCAGATTTTTCCTAGGATTTCAAAGATTTTGAGAGATTTCTGAATATTTGAAATAATTTGTAAGAACTTATAAGGGTCGTTTTACACTAAAATTAACTTTAAGAGATTTTAAAGTCTCTCAATTAGGTTTTCAAACAAATTTTTTAGAATTTCAAAGAATTTAATAAAAAGCTTTGAAATTTTCAGTAGATTTTTGAACGTTTGAAACATTTTAGGTTATTTTGAAATCAACCAAAGAATTGTCAATAGATGTCAATAAAATTAATGGATTTCAATCAAATGAATGGATTTCAAATTACTAAAAATATTTGATGGTATTTTCAAAGCTTTTAGGATTTTTTAAAAGTTACCAGAAATTTTCAATAGATTTCAATAAATTAAAGGGGGTTTCAACAAATTTGATGATATTTTTAAAGATGAAGAAGTTTCCAAAAGCTTTACAAAGTTTAGGGATTTCAAAATATTTTGAAGGATATGAAATATTTGAGGATACTGTAAGAAATTCCGAAGAGTTTTTCGCTGACATAATGATTTTAGAGTATTTATGAAAAATGTCATATGGTTTTAAAGTATTATTTGAAATAATAATAATAATAATTATTATTATAATTTTAGGTATAGTTAGAATATTTTGATATGAACCTTTTTCCATTTACGAGATTTTGTAATATAAAATGAGAATTAGATCTGCTTTTGAAGGCTTGAAATAAATAAATTAAAATTCCATTGTTATTATTATTTTCTACAATACAATCAATAATAACTACCAAAATCAAATGTTCATTTTATTGATTTTTTTGTGCTCTCAGTTTGTATGATTATAATATTTATAGAAGCACTAGTATTTATTATTATTTCAAAGATTTTGATGGATTTCACGAAATTTTAAAAAATTGACTAGGATTGCAAACAATTTCTCCAGCTTTATAAAGTTTTTTTAAGATTTCATGAGACTTAAAAGATTTTAGGACAATTTAAATGATTCTAAGGGATTTCGTAAACTGTCAGAGGATTTTTATGAGATTTCAAAAGTTCTCGAAAATTTGTCAACATTTTATAATATTTCTATAAATTAAAAAAAAAAATTCACGAGAACTAAGGGTTTTTTGAGGATTTCAAAAATTTGTACATATTATTGAATATTTACATGATCACGGAAATTCTAGGTAGTTCTTAAAAATTATCTCAAACGTTGGAAGAATTTGAAGAATTTCATATAGTATTTATAAGATTGTCGGATTTTTGGAAAGATTTAAAGGTTTTCAGAAATTATCCACCATTTCCAAATAGTTTGAAGAACTTTTGAGGAAGTTGAAGGGATTTTGTAAGATTTGCAAAAAATTGAATGATTTTAAGGAATTTTAAAGGCTTCCAATAAAGGATTCAGTTTAATGCGGATTTCATGAAATTTCGATGAGTTTTAAAAAATTTATTGAAAAAAATAAGAGATTTTGTAGGAATATAAACAATATTCTTAGTAATTCTAAGGGACTTCATGAAATGTCAAGGATTTTAATAATCTTCCAGAAGAGTAAAAAAAATTTGAAAATGTTTTATTATATTCGTATCACTTTCAGAAAAATTTGCCAGAATTAAGAGTTTCTTGATTTTTTATGACCGAAAACGAAAATTCGCGATTTTTATTAAACAGACCTACATTTTTATCATAATTTATAATTCAAAAATGTCGAATTGCCTAAAAAATTGGAATTGCTGAAAAGTATTAAAAATAATAATTAACATATTGCATAAATTGTACTCAATTATTTAAATGAAAAATATCAAATTAAAAGAATCAATCTTTTGGGTTGACAATTCGAATGTTTCGTTGAAAACTCGATTTTTTGGATTGAAAACTTAACAATTTTGCCAAATATTAACTTTTTTGTGGGAAATTTATATTTTTCGTTCAAAAATTGGACTATTTTGCAAAAAATTTGTCTTTTTGGCATATAAAGTCTATATTTTCACATTTGGGATACATTTTTTCTATTGACTGAAAAATCTTTCTTGGTTGAAAGTTCGTCTTTTTGGTTTAAAAGTTCATCTTAGGCAGAATTTTCTTTTTTTTTTGTCTGAAAATGCAACTACTTGGTTAAGAACTAATCTTTTTGGATCGAGAATTTTCAGCTATTTCGTTGAAAATTCGTCCTCTTTGGTTAAGTTCCACCGTTTTTGGTTCCAATTTAAAACCTTTTTTTTTTTTTGTTAAAAAATAAACTATTATATTTTTCGTTAAAACCAACTACTTAGTTGAAAGTGAGAATACTTTGTTAAAAATGAATTTTTTTTGTTCATGGTTCATAATTTTTATTGAAAAATGTTTTTTTCTTCTTGAAAATTTAACTTTTGTATTTTAAAAATTCGTTTTTAATTAGTCAAAAACTAATTTCTTGAAAAAAATCAAACTTTTTCATTTTTTGTTAAAAATGTATCCTTCCTAGTTGAGAATTCATGTAATTCAATCAATCACTTGAAACAAATAAAAAAAAATGAATTTTTTACATAAAAATAGTTTAATCCTCAACCAAATACAGGATTTTTTAATCAAGAAAGATGAATTTCAAACAAAATCATTGAATTTAAATGTGAAAAGGACATTTTTGGACTAGAAATAGAATTGTCAAATTTTTAGTTAAAAAAATGAATTTTCAGAAAAATTACTGAAACAAATTTTTGAGGCAATAGTTCAATCCATATTCAAAAAGATGTACTTTTAACAAGCAATATTAATTTTATAACCAAAAAGACAAATTTTTAATGATAGACATGCATTTTTTTCCAAATAGTTCATTTTTCAACTTTTAAATTACAAATTTTTAGAGTAAAAAATTCATTTTTAACTAAAAAAAAAAAAGAATTCTTTCACAAAAAAGTTAAATTTTCAACCTAAGAGGTGAATTTTATACAAATTGGTTTTCAACAAATTAGTTTAACTTGAACTAATTTGTTGAGTTTTCAACCGAAGACGATGAATTTTTAACCAAACAGTTATTTGAACTTTCAACCCAAAAGATTCATTCTCGACCAAGAAAGACTCATTTCAAACAAAAAACATTAATTTTCATCGAAAAAAATCAATTTACAATCAAATTTAGAATAGTCAAAATTTCAGAAAAATAAGTGTTAAAAAAAATTTTTGTAACAAAATATTTTTTTCCACAAAGAAGATTTTTTAGCCAAAAATAGAACAATTAAATTTTCAGTTAGAACAATCAATTTTCAATGGAAAAAAATGAATTCTAAAAAAAATCATTCAGTCCTAAATTAAAAAGGATGAATGTACAAACAAAAAGTATAATATTTCGATTTTCAGTTCGAGAAGTTAATTTTTTTTAAATCTTCAGTTTAAAAATTAATTTTCAACTAAAAAGAAATACACTTTAAACCAACGAAGTTAATTTCTGATCACAATGATGAATTTTTAACCAAAAATATGAATTTTTGACCAAATAGTGGATTTTTCAACCCAAAACATGCATTTTCTATCAACAAAAAAAGGAATTTTCAACCAAAAACATGAATTATAAACAAAAAAGATGAATTTTCTAGCAAAAATAAAGTAGGATCATTTTCAGTTAGTAAAATAAATTTTTACCCAAAAAGATGAAATTTCAACTAATGAGGGTACTCTTCTACCAAAAAAGACGGATTTTCAACAAAAAGTTGATTTTTAACCTGAAGCAGATAAATTGCCATTTAAAAATAAAATAGTTAAATTTCCAGTAAAAAAAATAATTTTAAATCAAATTAAAGTAAATTTTCAACGAAATAGTATAATTTTCAATCAAGACGATTGAATTTTTATGAAAAAAGATCAATTTTCAAACAAAAATTGATCAGTCATATTTCCAGTTAGAAAAATTAATTCTAAATAAGAAAAAAATAATTCTCTACCAAAAAAGACTTATTTCAAACAAAAAACATAAATTTTCATCTAAAAAAATCAATTTACAATCAAATTTAGAATAGTTAAAATTTTAGAAAAATAAGTGTAAAAAAAAAACAATTTTCAACCAAATATTTTTTTCCGTAAAAAAGATTTTTCAGCCAAAAATAGAAGAATTAAATTTTCAGTTAGGACATTCAATTTTCAATGGAAAAAATGAATTCTAAAAAAAATCTTTCAATCCTGAACTAGAAAGGATAAATGTACAAACAAAAAGTATAATATTTCTATTTTCTGTTAGAGAAGTAAATTTTTAAGAAATCTTCAGTTTAAAAATTAATTTTCAACTAAAAAGAAATAATTTTTGAACCAACGAAGTTAATTTTTGATCACCAATAATGAATTGTCAACCAAAAAAATTAATTATTGACCAAATAGTGGATTTTTCAACCTAAAACATGAACTTTCTATCAACAAAAGAACTAATTTTCAACCAAACTACTGAAAAGATAATTTTTCCACGAAAGTGATTACATTTCTATCAAAAAAGGTAAATTTTCCAATATAATGGAATAGTTAGAGTGAATTTTCAACTAAAATGATGGATTTTCAACTAAAAAAATAATAATTTTTAACCAAAAACATGAATTATAAATAAAAAAAATGAATTTTCTACCAAAAATAAAGTAGGATAATTTTCAGTTAGTAAAATAAATTTTCAAACGAAAAAACGAACGAATTTTCAACAAAAGAGTTTAATTTTCTGCCAAAGAAATGAATTTTTACCCAAAAAGATGAAATTTCTACTGATAAGAGTACTCTCCTATCAAAAAAGACGAATTTTCAACAAGAAGTTGAATTTTCACCTGCAGCAGAGAAATTGTCAATTAAAAATAAAATAGTTAAATTTTCAGTAGAAAAATTAATTTTGAATCAAATTAAAGTAAATCTTCAACGAAACAGTATAATTTTCAATCAAAACGATTGAATTTTTATGAAAAAGATCAATTTTCAACCAAAAATGGAACAGTCATATTTCCAGTGAAAAAATTAATTCTAAATAAGAAAAAACTCATTTTTTATCAAAAAGATGAATTAGTCACCAAGAAAATTAAATATTCTCCCACAAAATTTGAATTTTTAATAAAATAGAGGAATTTTATAAGAAATATTTTAATTTTTAATTTAAGAAGATAAATTTTGAACTAAAATGCTGAATCATCAACCAAATAAATGAATTTTTAAACAAGTAGTTCCACTTCCAACTAAGTAATTGAATTTTCTACCAAAAAAGATAAATTTTCAACGAAAATCGTGATGTATTATATTTCAATCACAGAAAGGATTTTAATTTTATAACAAAAATAGTTGAATTCAACCAATAAAGATAAATTTCCTACAAAATGGTTTGCATCCTCAACCAAAACAGATTAATTTTCAACCAAATAGTTGCAATTTTTAACTATAATATGAAAATTAACTTCAACTTTGAGTTATGAAAATATATGTATCAATTATGATATGTATTTGTTTAAACAATAAATGCTCTAAATTCTCATTAATTCCAGGAACATGATATTGTCAATTTTGCGATTTAGATCCGTTTATAAATTAATATTTTTTAAAGCAGGAATACACTTTTTTCATAAAAAAAACGTTTTTTATCAAACCACTGGATTAAAAAATCTAACAAAGTGCATTTCGATCTTGAAGTTTGATCCGGCTATAAAACGGAATAGCGCTGCATGATGCCGCGAAATTGACAAACGTCCGTATAAAGTCGGTCAAGTGGATCCGAACTTTTCAAAGAGGTTTCTTCCACTCTGAAGATTCGAAATAAAATTTTTTTCTTTTTTTCCGAATCTATAGATCTTGTAAGATCACGTAAGATGCTTATCGTGGGGGAAGGAGTGGAGAATAAAAAGAAAAAAAAACGGGTTCGATCAGGTCCCATGTGGGAGAATAAAAACTCTCGAGATTGAGAGGTGACAATGGTC
This sequence comes from Andricus quercusramuli, assembly GCA_932178445.1. Taxonomy (NCBI): domain Eukaryota; kingdom Metazoa; phylum Arthropoda; class Insecta; order Hymenoptera; family Cynipidae; genus Andricus; species Andricus quercusramuli. The sequence continues at coordinate 141,949 of CAKNXH010001221.1, forward strand.
GGTTTCGAAAAATCCCCTTGCATGTGACAATTTCTTTGTTCTGGGTTAGATCTTTCTGAAAACGATCCGGTCTTGAACGAATGGGCTGTATAAAATGTTTCACAAAAGGGTAAAAAAATTCTTCAATTGTCTCATTTCGTTATAAATAATTATAAACAATTGGAGATGATAACCTATTGATTAATTAACTTTTACTTTTATTTGTATACTTTCTGTTTCATTAATTAAGTCTCAAAAGCAGTGATTATATAAATCATATATATATATATATATATATATAAATTATATAAATAATAGAATAATTAAAATTGTTCTTTTGGTAACGATAGGGGTAAGAAATTTCCCTGTTTGGATTGAAATTTCAATAATTTGGTTTCTTTTTTTTTCTTTT
>CAKNXH010001221.1:142739-188502 GCA_932178445.1 Andricus quercusramuli
TTTAGAAAGAAGAACAAATTAATTTGAGAGTTTTTTTTTTTCAAAATGAATTCTTTAAAGATTTACCATTCTAGTTAAAGATTCATCTCTTTGGTTAAAAATCAAAATATTACTGGTTGAGAATTCATATTTGTTGGTTTAAAAATATAATGAATTGTTTGAAAGTTTAATTATTTTATTTGAAATTCAACCATTTTGAGAGAAAATAAACCGTCTTTTTGGGAATTCCTCTGTTTGGATTGAAAATTCAATTATTTTAGTGGAAAATTTCACTATTTTAGTAAAAACTCGTTTTTTTAGTTGAGTTAAACTATTTCTAATTTGAATTTGAAATATTTTTTTCTGGAATACTAAGTATTACATTTCTATGTTATCAATTAATTTTCTTAATTTAAAAGCTAAAATCTTCCTTTTTTAAGTGAAAGTTAAATTTTATATTTTTGATTGATAATTTAACATTTTGGTTGAAAATTCGTCTTCTTTGTATACAAAATTATCTTCTTCACTGAAATCACATCTCTTTGTCCTTTATTTCAACCATTTTATCAGAAATCCCTTTTTTTATTTTTGGTTAAATATTAATTTTTTCACTGAAAATTTACGATTCCATTTTTAGAAAATTGACCTTTTTCTGTTAAATATTAAATGATTTGGTTGATAGTTGAACTCCGTTGTTATACATTTATTTTTTTTGTGAACGGTGTATTTATTATGTCGGAATTTTTCATTTATATTTTTAAACCAAGTTTTAAACTGAAAAAATTAATTATTCTATTTTGATGGAAGATTGATCTTTTTTGTTGAAATTTCAACTACTGGGTTCAATTATTCATCTTTTTTGTTTGTAAAAATTAATTTTTTCATTTTGAAAATTAGGTTTTTCGTTTTTGGTTGATAATTACAATTTTCTATTTTTGTTTGAAAATTAAAATTTTCTGTTTTCGCTTGAAAATTACAATCTCCTATTTTTGTTTTAAATTTAAATGTTATAGTTAAAAATGCATGTATGTTGTGGAAAATTCGTCTCCTTTGGTAGAGAACTATTTTATTTTTTTATAGAAAATTTAACGAATTTATTGTTGAAAATATTATATTATATTATTATTGAGAATATTATTATTATTATATATATTATTATATTATTATATTATAAATCAAACCATTTGGTTAAAAAAAAATTTTTTTAGTTTTATGTCGAACTATTTGGCTAAGAGTTAAACTCCGTTTATAAAAATACGTTTTTTCAGATTTCTTTATTTTATTTCGGAAAAATAATTTCAATTAATTTCTTTACCTAAAAATGTAAATATTCTGAATTTTTTGCTGTTGGGAATTCAACTATTTGGTTGAAAATTTCTCTTTTCAACTCGAAAATGCAGGTATTTTGTTGAAGATTCGTGTTTTTTGGCTCGAAGTTAATGATTTTATTCAAAATTCATATCTTTCGTTAAAAACATAATAAATAATTTTGTTGAAAATTCCTTTTCTCTTTTTTTTTTGTTACACTTTTATTCACTGAAAATTTCACTATTCTAATTTTAGAATTATTTTTTGTGACAAACTCAACTATGTAGCTCAGAATTCAACAACTAGGTTGAAAGTTAATCTCCTTACCTTAAAATTCATCTTAGCTGAGAATACATCTCTGGGAGAAAATTCAAATATTTTGGTAAAAATTAACTTTTTTTTTGTAAAACATTTATATTTCTGGGTTAAAAATTCACAATTTTTTTCCTATTTTTTTCCTTCTTTTGTATTGTAGATCTAGAGAAACACTTTGTATGAGAAAAAAATTAATTTTCGAGTTGAATATATGATACTTTTTTTCAAAATTAATTCTTGTAAGATTAATTATTCTAGTTAAAAATTCATCTCTCTGATTAAAAGACAAAATATTACTCGTCGCGAATTAATATTTTTTGGTTAAAAATATAATGACTTGTTTTAAAGTTTAATCATTTGATTCAAAATTCAATATTTTTAATAGAAAATCAACAGTTTTGTTGAAAATTCCTCTATTTGGATTGAAAATTTAATTATCTTGGCAGAAAATTTAGCAATCTTAGTAAGAATTCATTTTTTTGGTTAGATTAAACTGTGTTTAATTTAAATCAAAAATATTTTTCTTGAAATATCAACTATTGTATTTTTTCGTTATCAATGCATTTTTCTAATTTAAAAGTTAAATTTCCCATTTTTTGATGAAAAGTTCAATTTTCTATTCTTGATTGACAATTTAACATTTTGTTTGAAAAGTCATTTATTTTTTTGAAAATTTGTCTTTTGTTAAACAAAATTAATCTTCTTGACTGAAATAAATCGATTTGACCTTTATTTGAACTATTCTATCAAAAGCCCTTTTTTTTAGTTCGATATTAATTTTTTCCACTGAAAATTTATTATTCCATTTTTTGAAAATTGATATTTTCCTGTTGAAAATTAAACTATTTGGTAGATGGTTTAACTCCGTTGGTAAAAATTCCTTTTTTTTGTTGAAAGAGTATCTATTTGTTTTGAATTTATTATTTATATTCTTAAATTAAATTTTTGAGTGAAAAAATCAATTATTTTACTTTTGATAAAAGATTTATCTTTTTTGTTGAAATTTCAACTATTTTGTTCAAAAATTAATCCTTTTATGAAAAAAATTCCATAATTTCATGAAAAACTTGTACTGTTCAGTAGAAAATAATTCTTCGTATTAAGAATTGATTTCTTGATGATTCATCATTCCAGCTGAATGTACATCTCTATGCCTGCAAATGTAACTATTTTGTTAAAAGTTCATTTTTTGTTGCTGGAAATTTAATTTTTGTTACTGGAAATTCAACTGTTTTATTTTTTGTTGGAAATTCATCTTTTTGGGTTGAAAACTCTATCATTACGGTTAAAAGTACAAGAATTTGGTTAAAAATTAACTTTTTTTAAATTCATATTTGCAGGTTGGAAGTTTAACAATTTATTTGAAATTTTTTTTCTCTTGCTAATGTTTTAGGTCATCCAGAAGTGGAATTCGTGTCTAGCTGGAACTGAAAAAACAGTTTTAGAGAGAGAGAAAAAAAAATAATTAAAAAAAATTATCCTATCCTTCATCTATCCACGTAAATCTTTTACTATATTTCTGGAAATCTTAACTTTCATCCATCTTTTTTAATCTCCTTTTTTCTGCCTTATTTTCTGCCTTGAATTCCCGTCTGTCTTTTTCAATCCTCTTTTTATATCTTATATTATCCTTTCTCTATGCACTATAGTATTTTTCTATCTCTCTGCCAATCTCAATTCCTGCCTATCTTTTTTAATCTCTCGTTCTCTATCTCATCGTAACCTTTATATATATCAAGGTCTATATTTTTTTATCTCTTTTCCAATATAAATTTGTGTTCATTTTTTCCAGTCCTCTCTCCTCTATCTCATCCTATCCTTTGTCTATTTACGTCAATACTTTTCTATCTCTGTTAATCTAAATTCTTGTCTACATTTTTCAATCTCCTCTTCTCTATTCCATCCCATACTACATCTTTCGATGCCAATCTTTCACTATTCCTCTGACAATGTGAATTCCTGTCTATCTTCTTCAATCCCTCTTTTACTATTTTATCCTATTCTACTTCAACCCACGTCAGTATTTTTCCATCTCTCTGTCAATCTAAATTCCCGTCTATCTTTTTCAATTCCCTTCTTCTATCTTTTCCTTTGTCTAACCACGTTAGTATTTTTCTATCTCTCAGTAAATCTGAATTCCCGTCTATCTTTTTTAATCTTCTGTTATTTATCTGATCGTTGATTATACATATCAACCGCTGTCTTTTTTCTATCTCTTTGTCAATCAATTCTTTTCTATCTGTGTTAATCTAAATTTTCATCCATATTTTCAAGTCTCATCTTCTCTATCTCATATCTCATACTACATCTCTACCAATGTCTAGCTTTTTCCATCTCTTGCCGATCTAAATTCACGTCTATACTTTTCAATCCTCTTTTTCTTCATCTCTTCTTATCTTTTATGTATCCACGTCAACCTGCAGGTTTTACCGCTAGATGGCTCATGAGATAGAGAATTATTGAGACTGGAGATAGGATAAGATAGCGCTTAATAGAGTACTTCTATCTTCCCTGCTAGAAATAATTAATTGAATACAATTCAGAACGATAGAAAGAAATTTGAATTGTTCCTAATCGTGTTTCTTAATCGTGAGTACACGATTGCAAACGATTGAGCGTTGCAAAGTTTCAATCGTTCCCAATCGGGCCAATCGGTAGTTGGATTTGGAGGTTATGAAGTGGCAATTTGATGGCAGCACTTTCGTCTTCTGGGAATAATTTGAAAATGTTTATTTACTTTTTTTCGAGGCAACACATTTTAAGCAATATGCTCATGACAAAAATTAAATAAATGTTTTGTAATAATTTCCGCGTGCTGGGAGTGCTGTCATCAACAGATTTGCTAATGAGGTGAAATTTTTTCATCAAATTATGCATTTCATTGTCTATAATTTTGTATAAAAAAATTTAATTTATTAAATAAATTACTTGAAATATTTTAGGAACAGAACCTTTAAAATATCCTTTGTCCCACTACCACTCTATCATTTTAATTTAAAATTCATCTCTGGTTGGAAATATAACTACTTTGTTGAAAATCAATTTATCTTTTTTTTTGTGCAAGTTCAACTATTTCGTTGAAAATTTTATGGTTGAAAATTCTTCTTTTTGGCATAAAATTCAAATATTCTTTTTCTTTGAATAATTTTTGGGTGAAGTGATTTTTTTTTGAAATGAAAATAAAATTATTATTCCTGTTGAGAGTTCCATAATTTAAGTTGAAAATTCATCTCTTTTTTTTAAACATTCTTTTTTTTTGCTAACAATTTATTTATTTGGTTTTTGGTAGGAACATTTTTTTTGGTTTTAAATTCGTCTTTTAGTAGAAATTTATCTTCTTGGTTCAAAATTCAATCATTCTAGTTAAAGATTCATCATTTCAGTAAAAAATTCATCTGTCTGGTTTAAAATTTCACTATTTCAGTTAAATATTTACAATTTCATTTGAAAATTCATCTCTTCTTTTGTTTGATTAAACATTAGTTTTTTTAACTTGAAATTTAATTATTTAATTTTTGGTTGGCAATTTATCTTCTTCAGTAAAAATTAATTTTTTTGCTTGAAAATTCAACTATTTCAGATGAATATTCATTGTTTTAGTTGAAAAATCTTATTTTTTGTTTACAATTAATTTTTTCTACTAAAAATGTTACTGTTCCATTTTCGGTTGAAAATTATTATTTTTTTAGTTCGAAATTCAACTACCAGCTACCTGGTTGAAAATTTGTCTTCTTGAATCAAAAATTCAACTATTTTGTTGAAAATTCATGTATTTTGTTGAAAAATTATTTTTTTTTTACAAAATAATTCTTTTTATTTGAAAATTAATCTTCTGGTTCAAAAATTCCTCTTCTTGGTTGAAGCTTCAAGGGTTCCAGTTAAATATTCATAATTTTAGGTGATAATTTATTTTTTTAATTCAACTAAATAGTTCAATAGTAATTCAAATAGTAATTCAGTTGAAGATTCATAATTTTATTTGAAAATTCATCACTTTGGTTGAAAGTTCAACTTTTTTGCTGAAAATCCGTTTTTTTTTGTTGAAAATAAATTTTTCCAATTGAAAGTATAACTATTTCATTTTTTTCGTGGAAAATTGATATTTTTAGTGGAAACTTTAAGTATTTTTTGAAAATTGATTTATTTTGCAATGTTTTGCTCTGTTGTATTGAAGGATTTTTAGAATAAACGTCATGAATTCACTAAACATTCACTAAATTCAACCCGATTGAGAACAATTGACACAATTAGCAAAAATTTGAAAAGGTTCAACGTTTGATCACACTCAATCGTTATGAATCGTGTTCAATCGATTATTTCTAGAAGGGTTTTCTTATACCCTAACTTCTATCATTTTCAATCTTCGTTTTTCAGCAGAGTAACTCATCATTATTATTCAAAAGTACTTGCAAATGGAAGACGCGTGGGTGGTGCAACTGAAAGATAAAAAATAACAGAGGTCCTGTTGAAAATTATCAAATTCGCTCACACCCAGGCGGAAACAGCTGCAACGTATCTGCATTATCGGCAGGTGGTACGTGCGCCAACCTGCTTTCAATTGTTTCGAAATGGTCGACTTTACGATGCACTTTATCGCTGACCATTGGGTGAAACATGAATTTCATATTTGCATGATGTTTTCGATAATTAATTGAGGGACTCCTCTTTAATGGAAAACTTTATGCATTTTGTATCATCAGGTTACATAGAACAAGCTCATATTTATTTCAAAATTATTATAAGAGTATCATAAGGGCGGCGCAGCCAGCATGGATGTCATGGAGAACTTCAAACATGGAAAGTTTCAAGTATGGAAATTCCATCCTGGAAAAATTCACTGGAAGGATAGAGACTTTTTCCTCTAATCCAAATATTGTGAGGGTTCCCAACAATTGAATTTTCAATTTAGGGGGGAAATGAGTACGTACTATAAAGAGAAATCAGTGGTAAATGGAGGCGTAGAAGCCTGGATTGAAAATAATTATTTACGATTTAAGGACTCCAAGTAGCACTTTTTTCTCGTGTAAAGTTGCAATACGCATCAAAGCCGTTTTTGTCAAATGTCCACGTTTTGAGACCTTCGGAAAAAAAAAAGAAGTCTTCACGAATGTGTATGTATGTATGTATGTATGTATGTATGCATGTATGTATGTACGTACGTATGTATGTCTGTATGTCTGAATGTCTGTATGTCTGTATGTCTGTATGTCTGTATGTCTGTATGTCTGTATGTATGTATGTATGTCTGTATGTATATCTGTATGTCTGTCTGTGTGTGTGCCTGTAGTTTTTAGCCTCTTAGCACGATGACTTTCGAAGGAAATTACATATCGGATTGAGCTTTGGCATACTGCCCAAGTATCCTAAAATGAATGTTATGTTCGTCAGCCAGTCATTTTGGATGAAAATTTGACAAATAAGCGCATTTTCAAAAATTTTGAAGCCACTTTTTCTCAATCTGAAAATTCTATGTACGGTTTTAGTAGTACGCACAAATTCGAGCAATTTACCTCCATGGCCTTTTTTTGATTAAAAAAGAATTACTGGGGTTGTAGCATTTACAAAATTCCAAAAAACAAGCGAAAATTAACATTTTAAGTCAAACAACGCACTATATACAAAAATGTCAAGAAGAGAAAATCATTGCATTTTGAACCTCCCACAAGATTATTATAAAAACTTTTTGAGTTTTTCTGAAAAATCGAAAACTCAAATTTTCCCCGCAAAAAAAAATAATAAAAAATAAGAAAATCCATTTTGCGGTCAAACTATACAAGATACGAAAAAAGGCGAATCCACAAAAATTGTGTATTCAAAAAAGGTCTACACATTTTTCAAAAATCACTGTTGATAAGACGCGTAGTTTTGGTTTCAATCGTAAAAAACTACATTGAAAATAGAAAAATTGAATTTTAAGTGAATTAACACAAGATATGAACGAAATAATTTTTTTATCAAAGATTGGCAGTTTTAGTACATCATTATTTTTTCTGTTAGAGCTGGATCATTTTAGTCTAAAATTCATTTCTCTAACTGAAACTTTAAGAATTTAATTTTTTGTTCGATTGATCTGTTAAAAATTTGTCCGTTTGGTTAAAAATGTAACTCTTTTGTTAAAAAATTTATTTTATTTTGTTGAAAATCAGTTTTTTTGATGAATATTTCACTGTTCTATTTTTGCTGGATATTCCATTCATTTGGTCCAAAAATTCCAACTATTTTGCTAAATATTTTTTTTCAATTCATGTTTTTTTCGAAAATTTCGCTTTTTTGTGAAACATCCATTTCCCGAGTTGATTATTCTACTATTTGTTGAACATTCATTTTTTCCGGTTGAAGATTCATCACTTCAGTAAAGAATTCCTTTCTTTGATTCTATAATCAAATAATTTGTTAAAAATGAATTTTTCAGGTAATATTTTCTTCAAAATTAAAAATGTAATGATTAAATTGTTGCTTGAGAATTTATATTTTTCAATTGAAAATTCATTTATTTTTTGACAAGTTGTCTCTTTTGGTATAAAATGTATTCATTTAGTTCAAAAATTACAATTTAGTTAAAAATTCATTGTTTTTTTTAAGCTTCACCGTTTTAGTTAAAAATTTGTTTGGTTGTTTGAAAATTCATCTATTCTACTCAGAATTCTTTTTTTTTTGTTGTTAAAAATTAATATTTTTAATTGGAAATGTCACTTCACGTTTGCTTGCGAATTTATATTCTTCAGTGCGAAATTAACGTATTTTAATAAGAAAAACTTTTTTGGTAGAAAATTTATTATTATCGTTGGGGGATTGTATTGAGTCTCAAAAATGAAATTGTGCAGAAATTGTTCATGTACGCAGTTTTACAATTGGGAGTGTTATTCATTGGTTAATATCTCAATTGTGAAATTAATAAAATTATTTAATTCAAAATTTTTAATTTTATTCAATTCGATTGATAAATCTTACAGTATAATTAAAACATGGTTCCATTTTTTACTTATGTAATGATAATAATAAATAATATGTGAAACAATGTAATAAAAATTTATAAGATTTCTGAGATGATAACATTAAATAAATGTTTCTGAAAGTTATCAGAAAATATTGAAAAAAATGTTTCAAAAGTATTTTTTCGATTGCAATGTTTCCTGAAAACCGTTGGAGAAAAATTTTTCTGCCACATTGTCATTGTTTTTCCATCAATTGAACTTTGTTAAAATGAAACCATTTTTAATAATACAGCTCCATTTATCAATAGTCATTATTAGAATTAAATTAAATGAAAAATTAAAAAAAATTTTTTTAATAATTTCACAACTGAGATATTAACCAATGAATAACACTTCCAATTGTGAAAGTGACCCTAGAGTCAACAACTTTCATCAACAATTCTTAATTGAAAATTTAACTATTTTGTTAAAAATTCGCTTTTTTCAACGGAAACTTAAATTTTCGAATTAAAAATGTAAATATTCCATTCTCGCTTAAAAATTTATCTTTTTTAGTTGAATAATAATTCATTTTGTGGACTGTTTGTTTTTTTCTTAATTAAAAATTCCACATTTTGTGTTACATTTTTTACAAATAAAAAGTCCGAGGAAAAATCTGTCTCAGACGAAAATTCAATTCTTTTGTTGAGGTTTGCTTGTTCTGTTTTAAAATTTAGTCTTTTTTTTTGGTTGAGGATTTACATAATTATTTTGAAATTCTTATTTTTAGGTTGAATTCGAATGATATTTATTAAAGATTGAAATATTCTTTGGTAGCAATATCAACTATTATAGTTTTTGTTAAGAATTGTATTTTTTATGGAAGATTCATTAGTTTGGTTAAAAATTTAATTATTTCGTTAAAAATTTCTTTACCCTTAGCAGAAAATCGATTTTCCGAACTGAAAATTCAAGCCCAAGATCTTTGGATCATAATTTATTCTTTTGAGTTGAAAATTGCAACCATTTAGTTAAATATTCGTATATCTTACGTATTCATTACGTAATTTTTTAATGTTCCTCCATAAAATTTTGTATAACTGTTACCACACAAAGTATTTGAAATAAATTCAGAAACAAAACTTATTTCTGGCATTAACATTATTGAACTCCTAGATCCAGTGTTGTTTTTATGCCTAAAAGAAAAATGACCAAAGTTCAATAAAAACGGAAAAATGGGTCCAGAAATGGTCAGGGAAAGTCAGGAAATTTTCACTTTGGGATTTTGTTGCAACCGTTTCTAAGGATTTTTTTTTCAAAGTCATTTTACGTCGAGTATAAGTGAATGATTTTATAAATGGCGTATTGAGGCCTAGGATTGGGCCCCGATAGAGATCGAATTTCGAGCGGCCATCGAAACGGGCCTTGTTCATAATAGCACTCATATTGCCTCCCCATTTCTCTCGAACCGGTCGATGCATCGTAGCACGGTGAATTTAATCGACTCCTTTTTTGTACCTTCTGCAGGTACGAGTGAGTAAGGGACGGTGATTGGTCGATGCGGGAGAGGGGTGACTGTGACGGGGCCCTAAGGCCCCCTCCGAGATCGGAGCCGTCCTACCGCCACGGGGATACCTTTGACGGGCCAGCAATAAGAAAAAGTATAAAATCAGCCTCCCAACAGACAACGGACTCTATCAGATGGTAATTATCTGTACGGCTGATACAGCAAGATACCACCGGTACACCTATTCGAAATTTATACTGGGTGATGCACCTAAATCTAACCGTTTAGAAAAATTCTTTAGGAAAAAAAAGAAGAAATTAGGTTCCAGGTTTCTGCATTATTAGCCATCAATTCTACTCAATGAACTGTTTAGGTTTGAGAAACAAAAATTTTTACTTTTCAATCCGTTTTCTTTATTTGCAATTTTGCAATTTCCTTTACATTTCCATCAACCGCTTTTGGTAAAATGTCTATATCCTGTTGGGGTGATTCTTTTTGGCTTTTTTTAAATTCAACTTCACACTTATACAAATTGTTGCTTTTGCCGTGAAAATGGCCTTTAATTTGTTACACAATTTAAAAAAAATATTTACAGGTCGCTCAAGGTCATTTTAGGGCAAAAATGGCTATTCCTAATTAAACTGACGCTATTTATTGATGATTCATTTTTCTCGCTCATTGAGGGACAAAAATGGACATTATGAATTGAATTGAATCTATTTATTGATGATTAATTCCTGACGCGCATGAATTTTGTTCTTCAAAGTTTCAGATTTTTCAGACCTTTACGGTGACATTGAAAGTGACTCAAGGTCATTTTCTTCATAAAATGTTGATATAATTAAATTTGTTCTAGTTCTATTTTAAAAAACACTCAATTTATTCACTGCGGCAAAAAAGTTAGTCAAAATATTTGATAACTGCGTGTAATATTATTTTGAGATCGTTCAAGGTCATTTTGCTATGAATGGTGATTCAAAAATTTTTTCTTCCTTATGGCAGCATAATAATACATGATCAAGTTTCGTTGTAAAACTGTCATAACAACGAACTAATTATCGTGGGTGCAGTAATATTACTTTGGGGTCATTCAAGGTCATTTGGCAAAAAATGGAAATTCAAAATTTTTGTTCATGATTGTTATTTTTTCACATTTTGCTTCAAATTAATAATAGAAAGTGTTAAAAATAGTAGGATATCGCAGCTGATAACGAGGACTGTTTTTCCATTATCACAGTTTAAAAAAAGCTCATTAATTGAGAAATAACCTTGAATGTCCTCCAAATAATATTAGAAACGTTTATCAAACAACTTGCCGAATTTTGTTTTTACCGATATGAATAAATTGGCACTGCTTCTCAACAGAAAAAAAAACTAGAGGAAATTTATTTGAATCAACATTTCACTAAGAAAATGACCTTGAGCCACATTTAGATGACATTGTAAAAATCTGAAAAAATCTGAGTGCAATATTGAATTGTGAAGAACATAATTCATGTGCGGAAGGAACGAATGATCAATGAATAGCGTCAATTTATTTAGAAATTGCCATTTTTATCAAGAATGACCTTGAGCGACCTTTGAATGTTATTGAGAAAATCTGAAGAAAATATCAGTGCAATATTGAATTGTAAAGAACAAAATTCATGCATGCCAGAAATGAATACTCTATAAATCGCGTCAGTTTGATTAAGAATAGCCATTCTTGCCCTTAAATGACCTTGAGCGACCTCTAAATATATTTTTTTAATTCTGAAACAAATCAGAGGTAATTTTTTCGGCAGAAGGAACAATTCGTAGGGATGCCGAATTGAATTTCAAAATGAAGCTGAAGAAAATCACCCAAATATCCTATACATTCCTTTACTTTTTCGGATAAAAATTCAATCGAATCCTATTGAATATGCTATTCCACCATCCATTTTTGTAAGTTTTTTTTTTAGAGGAATTTGATCACATCCTGTAGAATATAACGTACCACATTCCTATCCACTCGAATTTTTTTATAGAAATATAATCAAGACCTATCAAATGGGGTTTCTCCAATTTATATCCGTTTTAATACGCTTTTTTTAGAGGAATCATGTACAATTTTATGAACTCTTATATCCAAAATTACTGTCCATTTAAATGTGCTTTTTTGATGCAGTTCATATCAAACTCTATCAAATCTTAACCGCAAAAGACCCGTATCAAATCCTATGTTTCAGAATCTTGGAAGTTTTTATCTGACTCTATCCATCGCGAAAGCTTATACTTTCCCATGAAATTTTTCTCATTGAAAATCTATTCAATTTTATTCCCCACCAGAGTTAAATCCAATCTCATGTCTCTGAATTTCGAATTTTTCTATCAAATTCTATCTGCTGTAAAATCTTGTACATTTCTATCAACAGTTCCTCATCGAAACTCTATCAAATCTTATCTGCACCAGACTTGTATCCTTGAGAAATCTTATGCTTTTCTACCAAGGTATTGTCATTAGTCCTCTATCAAATCTTACGTAATAAAAAAAATTTAAGAGGATAGTATAATATTTTTTGACGGACACAATTTCATTGAACAGTTTCATTTCTAAGATTCTAATACGTAGAATTTAATACAAGTCTGGAGTAGATAGTGTTTGACAGAATTTCAATGAGAAGCTCTTGGTGGAAAAATATAATTCCCTAATGAATAGAGTTGGTTGAAATCTGCTAAGATTTTGGAACATAGGATCTGATATAAGTCCTGTTTCAACAAGATTTGACAGAATTTTAATGAGAAACTATTGATGCATAAATATAAGGTATCTCGATGGATAGTATATGACAGAACTTTTCGAAATATCGGAATATGAAACATGATATCAGTTTTGGTTGGATAAGATTTGATTGAGGTAGAATCAGAATCTGTTGACAGAAAAGTATACCATTTCTCGACGGATATGATCTGATAGAAATTTCCGCAATTTTAGCAGATAGGACTGAAAAAATGTTTTTGTTGGATGAGATTTGATACAGGTTGGATGACAATCTGTTTACAGAGAGGGTCACGATTTCTGGATGTCATGAAGATTGGATGGAGGTTTCATGGAAATCGTTTGATGAAAAAGTATAAGAATTCTGTATGGAAAGAATTTTATCAAAGTAACAGCGTTCGAGCTAAGTAATGGTTGGAAAAAATTTCGTGGAGGATGAATGCGAATTGATGAATGCGAAAAACAGAAAGGTGAGAAAGTCTTAGATGTGGATAAGATTTGATAGAGGTTTAATGAGAATCGTTTGATACAAATTTCTAAGATTTCTGGGAAGATCAAATTAAATTGAATGTTCCTGCAAGTTTTGCAGTTGAAATTTCGTATAAGTTTTGGTTGGATGAGATCTGACAGAGGTAGAATGAGAATCTGCGGACAGGAAAATATAAGATTTCTCGATAGATAAAATTTAATAGAAGTTTTCGCAATCTTTCCGCTAATTTAGAAGTTAAGATTAGATATGAAATTTGGTTAGACAAGATTTAATAGAGGTTGAATAATAATCCGTTGGCAGTGTGTATAAGATTTCGCGATGGCTAAAATTTGATAGAAGTTTCCACTATTTTGTTAGATAGGATTTGATAGAAGTTTTGGCAGGATGAGGTTTCATAGAGGTTGAATGAGAATCTGTTAACAAAAATGTACTAAGTTTTTCGATGTAGAAAAGATTTGACAGATGTTTAATGACGATAGTTGGATGAAACAGTCTGAGCTTTCTGGATAGATAGATTTTGATGAAAGTTTCCAAAATTTTGGAGGATAGGAGATGATTCAAGTCCCATGTGCACAATATTTAATGAGGCGAGAATCAGACGAGAATGAGAGGATGAGATAATAATCGTTTGGTAGAAAAGCATAAGATGTCCGAATGCATGAAATTTCTTAGAAGTTTCGAAAATTTTTAAAATAGAATTTTATACAAGTTTTGTTTGTGTAAGATTTAATGGGTGGTAAATGTTGATCTGTTGACAGAAAAGTAGACGATGTCGCGTTGGATAGAATGTGATAGAAGTTTTCGCAATATTTAAAGTTGGAAATTGATAAAACTTTAGGTTGGTTATTATTTAATAGAGTTTGAATAAGAAAGACAGAGAGAATGACAAATGATGACAGAAAAGTATCAGATTTTTCTGGAGACTAGAATTCAATAGAAGTTTTTGCAAGTTTTGAAGTCAGGATTGAATATAAGCTGCAGTTGGATAAGATCTGACAGAGGTTGAATAAGAATCTGCGAACAGAAAAGTATACGATTTTTGATAGATAAAATTTGATAGACGTTTCTGCAATTTTTGAAGTTGGGACTTGATATAAGTTTTGTTTGGATAACATTTGATAGAGGTTGATTGAGGATCTGTTGAAAGAAAAGTATTAGATTTCTTGATAAATACAATTTGATGGAGGTTTCCACATTTTGCGGGATAGGGTTTGAGGTAAGTTTCATTTGGATAATATTCAATAGAGGTTGAATGATAATTTGTTGACAAAAAAATATAAGATTTCTCGATGAATAGATTTCAATAGAAGTTTCCGCAATTTTGAAAATTGGATTTGTTTTGATTTGTGGTTGGATAAGATTTGAAGGAGTTTGAATAAGAATCTACTGGTAGGAAAGTATACGATTTTTGTGACGGATAGAGTTGAATAGAAATGACCGTAAGTTTTGAAGTTGGGATTTAGTATAAGGTGTGGTTGGATAAGATCTGATACAGGTTGAATGAGAATCTGCGGACAGAAATGTACAAGATTGTCTCGATGGATGGAATCTAATAGAAGTTTCTGCAAGTTTTGTAGATGGGATTCAACATAAGTTGTGATTGGTCAGGATTTAATTGAGGTTGCATGAGAATCTGTGGACAGAAAAGTATAATATTTCTTGATAGATGAAATTTGATAGAAGTTTCTACAATCTTGGGAGTTGGGGTTTGTTATAAGTTTTTGTTTGTTGAGATTTGACAAAGGTTCATCGAGAATTTTTTGATAAAAAAGTATTAGATTCCTTGATAAATACAATTTGGTAGAGGTTTTAAAATTTGAAAAAATAGGATTTGATGTAAGTTTTCGTTGGATAATATTTAATAGAGGCTAAATGATAATTTGTTGAAGGAAACATATAAGATTTTCCAATTGATAGAATTTGGAAGAAGTTCCCGCAATTTCAAAAATTGGATTTGATTTGATTTGTGATTTAATGAGATTTGAAGGAGTTTGAATGAGAATCTACTGATTGAAAACTATACGATTTTTATGACGGATAGAATTAAATAGAAGTTTTCGTACGTTTTGAAGTTGATATTCAGTAGAAGGTGTGGTTGAAAAGGATATGATATAGAGGTTTTATTTTATTTATTCATTTTATTTAGTGGAATATAAGCCCAACAGTCGAATGACCAATAATAGGGCTAGAAAATGTACATATCAACATATGTACATTGCTAAGTAGTGTAAGGAAAGTTACATCGCTCCAAGATTGTATTAGTATTATTGACGATGGTTGACAAATTCAGAAGTTGCTGTAATGAACTCACCAATAGACATAAAAAATAGATCAATGTTGGGATCAGCTCCTGGATATACCATTAGTTAATTTACATAGGTGCACATACGATACAAGGGAGAGCGACGGTTGAGAGCTGAGGGAATGTAAAAAGGTTCAGTCTGACGAGTGGCATACTGCGGAGCATTAAGCGGAAGCATACGTAAGATAGTATGACAGTCAATTGAACCACGTACAATTTTGAAAAGGCATAAAATGGTTGAAAAAATACGCCTGTCCTCCAAGGACCACACACCAAATCTAGATCGAAGCAATGTATAGTCTGATCCCCTAGGGGGAAATATCCCATCTTCCTCCCAAGCTACGAATTTTAGAAATTTTTCATGGCAGCTTTCAATGGCATCAGAGTATTTTTTGGTGTGAGGAGCGTAAATGACAGAAGCATATTCCAACTTAGACGTAACCAGGGATTGAAATAGTGTCTTGAAAGGTTCCGTAGTTTTAAAGTTCTTGCATGATCTTATCAGAAATCCTAGAGTCCTGCTTGCACCGAGAACAATTCTGTCAACGTATGTATCGAAATTTAAACTCGACTCAATGGTCACGCCCAAGTCCTCAATCACAAAAATTCTCTAACACCCTCAATCGTTTACTGATATTCCAAAATAGACTTCTTCTTAGTAAATGTCACAATCCTACATTTTGTTACGTTTAAGGTAAAATTGTTCTCATGATACCAAAGATTAAAATTGTTTATATTTTCTTGTAACACATTACAAGATACTATGCTTGATATGGGCATGTAAAGTTTGACATCGTCAACATACAGCACATGGTAACAGATTAAGCTAGGCGAAAGATCATTCATATAAATTATAAGAAGAAGAGGACCTAAATTGGAACCTTGAGGAACTCCAGAGGAGGGAGCAAACGGACGAGAGGAGTGACCACCATATTGCACTATGTTTAGTCTATTTATTAAGTAAGATTGAAGAAGATGTGAGAGCTTATGCGGTAGATCAAGATTGGCTAATTTTTCCATGAGAATACGGTGATCAACCCTGTCAAAGGCCTTCGAAAGGTCTGTGTAGATAACGTCCACTTGACTATATTCCTTTGGAGATCATGAATGTGTTGTGTAAATGCTGCTAAATTTTTAGTAGTTGATCTCCTAGAAATGAAGCCATGCTGATACGTTGACATTGAGGAAATGATAGAGTTGAAAATCATGTCATATAGACACCTTTCAAAGACCTTCGAAAAGTTGTTTATGATTCATACCGGGCGGTAATTCTCGACCTTCGATTTATCACCTTTTTTTGAAAACGGGACAAACCCTTGTCTGCTTCCAAACATCAGGGAACGTTCCTAAACGCAGGGCTGAGTTGAACAATATTGTTAAAGGTGCAATCAATGTCACTGATAGGTCCTTAATTAAGAATGCTGGTAAGAGATCGGTTCCCGCAGCATGTTTATGTGGAAGTTTCTTAACAGCCAAGTAATTGCTTAGTTTTAACAGAGAGAGTTACGGAAAGTACATTTAAAGGCAACTTGTAGACGCTGTCAAAGTAATCTACAAATAAACTCACAATATCAGTGGGTGAGGTATCCTCAATTCATGCATAGATAGAAGTTTTTGCGATTCCAGAAGTTGGGATTTGATATAAGTTTTTGTTGGATGAGATTCGATAGAAGTTGACTGAGAACTTGTTGAAAGAAAAGTATTAAATTCCTGGATGAATGAAATTTGATGTAGGTTTCCAAATTTTGAGAGATAGGGATTGATGTAAGCTTTGGTTGGATAATATTCAATAGAGGTTGAATGATAATCTGTTGACAACAAAATATAAGATTCCTTGATGGATAGACTTTAACAGAAGTTTCCGCAATCTTGAAAATTGTGTTTGATATTAGTTGTGGTTGGATGAGATTTAATGGACTTTGAATAAGAATCTACTGACAGGAATGTATACAATTTTAATAATAGATGAAATCTAATAGAAGTTTCCACAAGTTTCGATGATGGGATTCAATATAAGTTTCTATTGGATAAGATTTTATAGAGGTTGAATGAGAATCTGTGGACAGAAAAGTATAGGATTTTTTCATTATAAGTTGTGGTTGGATAAGATTTTATAAGCGTTAAATGGTAATCTGTTGACAGAAAAGTATATGTTTTCCCTATGGATAGAAGTTGATAAAAATGTCTGCAGTACCTAAAGTTGGAATTGCTATAAGTTTTAGTTAGGTAATGTTTAATAGAGGTTGAATGATAATCTGTTGACAGAAAAATCTAAAATTTGTTGATGGTTAGAATTTCATAGAAGTTTCCGCAATGTTTGAAGTTAGGTTCTGGTATAAATTATCCTTAGATAAGATTTGAAAATCTCGATGAGTAGATTTTGAAACTAAAGTTGTTGTCGTGCAATAGAATTTCTGAAATGTCTGATAAGAATGGTATATTTTTGTAAATAAAAATAAAAATTGGGGCTGTTTTTGGGGTGTTGATAAGAGAATTCAAGTGTTAGTGATCACCCGGTACGTAAAATACGTTCGAGACGGTACGTTAGCGACTGACATTGTGAGTGACGTACGATATGGAGGAAGGCATCGGGCAGTTTATAATATATTATAAAAATGCATCCGCACGCCTCGATGGGTTGATTGTCTGCTTGTCCGGATGCCAAAACGTCCGAACTCGTGCATTTCATATCGCGTTACGTACGTTTACGAGGCGCTCGCTTTGTACAGGGGGGTGGTCGAAGAATCGACCCCCTGAGATTCCGATCCTCCGCCGGAAAGTTCCCACTCCTTAACTACTTTGTTTCTGATTTGCCTGTCCCAGAACAACTCCGGGCCCATCATTTTAATATCAAAACACGTCACTCTGCGAAAAGATACGCCAACGCTTCATTTTGGCCCCACAGTCGGCCCCTCTAGAAATTGATTCCAACTCTTAAACTTAACCATATACGTTTTTCCGAGTCGGAATTCAATAATCGGAAGTTATTTACAAAATTGTATATTTTCAGAGAAAATTGACATCTTGTATTTTCTTTTTACTAAATTTTGAAGAAACTAGGAGCATCAATGGCGCGCTACGTGTGCTTGTAGCATTTCGATTCGAAGAGAAAAACCATTTTTTATACAAAAAATGAAATTTCAAATAACTATTTTCAAGATTTTTTTATCTGTTTTTGAGGTTTCATAAATATGTTTTTCAAAAGATTCTTGGGAGAATTCTAAAAGGAATTTAAAGGTTTCGGATGTCAAATCAAAATTTCATCTACATAGTTAATTTTCGATCGAAAAAGTTGAATTTTCCACCAAAGAATATGAATCGTTTACGAAAATGTAATACGTAATTGAGACATAAAGCAAAAGATATTTTAAATTCACATTAAAAACAGTTAAACTCATCCAAAAAAAGGCGATTTTTCTATACAATAGCACAATCTTCTTCGTAGGAGATACGTTTCTAACAAAAACAAAAAATGTTTAACGAAATATTCACATTTTCAACCAAAAAGATGAATTTTGAACTAGAATGATGAATCTTAAAAAAATGGACTTCAACAAAGCAGTTTAAGTTTTAAGAAAGTAGTTGAATTTTCAATAAAAAAGGATCAGTTCCCACCAAAAGATATAGACATTGACATTTCTATTCAAAAAATCCGAATTATGAATCAAAAACAGTTAAATTCTTACCAAGAACACGAGATTTGAAAAAAAAATAGTTGAATCCTTAAACGAAAAAGATTAATTTTCAATCAGTTCAATCTTCAAGCAAAAGATTGAATTTTCACCTTTAAATAGATAAATTTCACCAAGAAAATTGACTTTCTACTTAAAAAGGCGGATCTTCAACGAAATAATTACATTTTCAAACAAAAAAATTAACTTGCAACTAAAATTATTATTTTATTTCCAACCAAAGTAAAATTTCAACAAGCGGAAAAATTGAATCCCCACCAAAAGATATGATTTTTTTATTTTATTTTCAACTGAATAGATTTTTTTTGAAATTGAAAAAAAAATCTTTCGAAGTCAAACAAATTGTCTTAAAATCTTCCAGATTATCTTCGACAATTTTAGAATTCTTTAAAATTGATTTAAAATTTAGTTATTCAAATACATGAAAAATCATATGGAATACTAACATAAATCATAAAAAAGGATTTTATTTTTGTAAAACTTTCAAAATTCAAAGAAAGCTTTGAAACTTTTAAATAACTTCAAAAATAATTTGAATTTTTCCTAGAATTTTGTTATGAATGTCTTCTGAAATGTTTTAAAATCTTGTTAAATATTTTCTAAAATAAATAATCATTGAAAATGTTTCGAAAAATCTAAGGATTTTTTTTATTATATAAAAACCTTTTAAATTTCTTAAAAACGGGTTTGTTTAATAATACCTCTTTTCGAGAAAGGAAACTATCGTAGCCCAAAAATGTGAAGTCTAATGAATTTTTTAATACAAATTTAAATTTCCAACATAAAACATTAACACTTCGACAATTTTGGAATTTTTTAACATTTTTTCCAATTTGATTTAAAACCTAATTATTGGAATACGTGAAAAATCATACAAAATTCTATCATGAATCATAAAAAAGGTTTCTTATTTTTTTTACACTTTCAAAATTCATAAAAACTTTGAAGCTTTTCAATACCTTTAAAGACTATTAGAATTTTTACTAAAATGTTTCCATTACTCTGAAAAATTGAAGGAAAATGTGTTGAAATTTTAGATACTTGTTTATAAATTTTGAATATCTTTCCAAATGTTTCAAAATCCTGTAGAATATTTTCTGGAAAAACCAATTATTGAGGATGTTTCTGAAAGTCTGAGGATTATTTTATTAAATCTAAACCTTTCAAATTTCCTAAAGACAGGTTTGTTTAAAAATACGTCTTTCGGAAAAAGGAGACCACCGTAGCCCGAAAGTGTGAAATCTAATGATTTTTTCAATACAAATTTAAATTTCCAACGTAAGACACTAACACTTCGGCAATTTTAGAATTCTTTAACATTTTTTCCAATTTGATTAGAAACTCAATGATTCAAATACGTAGAAATCATATAGAATTCTATCATAAATCATTAAAAAAAGTTTTGATGTTTGGAAAACTTTCAAAATTCATAAAAAGCTTCGAAACTTTCAAATTTCTTTGAAAACCATTTGATTTTTTAGTAAAATTTTTTTATTCATCCGCAAAATTAAGAAAAAATGTCTTTAAATTTTATAGATACTTTTTTGAAATTTGTGAATGTCTTTTGAAATGTTATAAAATTTTGTTAAATATTTTCTAAAATAATAATAATTGAAAATGTTCCTAAAAATCTGAGGGTCTTTTTCATTATATCAAAAACTTTCAAATTCCTCAAAAATAGGTTTGTTTCAAAATACAAAATTTCAAAAAAAAAAAGCGTCCATCGTGCCCCAAAAGTGTGAAATCCAATGATTTTTTTAATACAAATGTAAGTTTTCAACAAAAAACACTAACACTATCCGAAATTGTTTTTTATTATTATTATACCATTAAGCCTTTTCCCTTCCGGGGTAGGCGTGACTTGTTCGGTTGGAAAGTAGTGGAATAGGTATATAGGTATGAGGTTGATCGGTATATGGGTATAGGGTCGATAGGTATGTAGGTGTTATGTATAGATGTTTTAGATTGATCTGGAGTTCTCGTGTTATTTATATAAATTACACGTTCACTCCGCAACACTGCTCCGACCCAGGTTGCTGATCAATCTCTCTAGCGATCACCCCAAGTGAGGAGCCTCACAAAATTATTATGTATGGTTCCCCACCTGGGCCCATTAGTATCCAAGGTCTTTGTTTCAGGTATCATTCACTCTATTGTCACTCAGTTTATAAACTATTTGTCGCCACATATTTCTGTCCTGGCATACTATTCTAGCTTCATTCACGTCCATGCATTTTTTCATGCAGGCTCTTGTATTTCTATGGCTTCTTATGTCTCTTCGTATTAGTGTCTCATTCACAGATTCTAACCATTCTTTCGGCAGTCTACCTCTGGGCATTTTGCCATTTACTTTACCTTTATACACTTGCTTGGTCAGTCGTTCATCTTTCATTCTTTCAAGATGTCCGAACCACCTTAGCTGATTTCTTTCCCATATGTCAACTAGTGTCTCCCCTGTACCACATTCTTCGAGGATTGTCTCGTTTCGTACTTTGTCCATCAGTGTTTTCCCGCATATTATGCGCAGAGGTTTCATGCCGATCGCGTTGATTTTACTCCTGTCTTTTTCTTGACAGGTCCATGTCTCGCTACCGTATAGTACAGTCGGTACGAAAATAGAGTTATATATGGCCATTTTAGCTTTTTTTGATATGTTTTTATTTGTGAGGATGGACCTTGCTCTACCGATAACCTGCTTACCCTTATTTATGCGCCTATCTAATTCCCCATCTATTTTTCCGTCGTTAGTGAATAGACTACCTAGATATACGTACTTGTCAACTTGTTCTAATTTCTCATCATTTAGAACTATGTTGCATATTGTTTTCTCACTTTTTCCCTCAAACACCATGACTTTCGTTTTATTCACGTTAATTTTGAGGTCCATGTTCTTCATGCTTGTATTAAGTTCATTCAACATTCTTTGCAAGTCTTCGACTGATTCTGCCATAACAATCTTGTCATCCGCGAAAGCCAACCCACGTACCTTGACGGTTTCGAGATCTACACCTTTTTCGTCGAAGAGGGCAGTTCTAAGACACTTATCCATGAATATGATAAAAAGCCACGAGGACATAACGCATCCTTGTTTCACGCCTTGCATAATATCGAACCATTCACTCTTTTTCCCATTTACCCTTACACTCGCTTTACTACCTGTATATATTGTTTTTATTGCTTTTAGGAGCCCTCCATTCACTCCATACTCTTTAAGGACTTCCCAAAGTTTACTTCTATTTACCGTGTCGAATGCTTTTTCTAGATCGATAAATGCACAGAAGACTTTCTTTCCTACTCTCAAGCTTTTTTCTGCGACCTGTCTTAGGCTAAATATCTGATCCGTACATGATCTTCCTGGCATAAATCCACTTTGGACTTCCCATATTTTCTCTTCTGTAATTTTCATTACCCTGCGGATAAGTATTTTTGAGTATATTTTACTTACGGTACTTAGTAGGCTGATACCTCTGTAATTACTGCAGTTGCTTTTATCTCCTTTTCTTTTGTATATTGGTACGATAATCGCTTTTCTCCAATCGTCTGGGACCTAATTTCTACTAATGTAAACAAAAAACATTGTATTCAAATCTAATAATTCTTGTTTAAAAGTACCAATTTTCAATATCAAGCACCAACAAAACTTAAGAATGTTGAAGAATGATGAAATATCATTGAAATTTCATGATTTTTGAACGATAATTTCAAGTTCTGACAAAAAACACTGGAATAATCCAAAATTGTTGAAAGATTTTGAATCTTGTTGAAATTATAATGATTGTTTATCTGGAAATACTGATACTAATAGAAATTGTAAGTCTTTTTCAAAGATTTTTAATTTTATATTAAAATTCTTTCACAAAAATACTAATTTCCGGCAAAAAGCTGTAAGTC
Organism: Andricus quercusramuli; assembly: GCA_932178445.1. Classification (NCBI taxonomy): domain Eukaryota; kingdom Metazoa; phylum Arthropoda; class Insecta; order Hymenoptera; family Cynipidae; genus Andricus; species Andricus quercusramuli. The sequence goes on from CAKNXH010001221.1 coordinate 165,878, forward strand.
CAATCAACGTAATTTCAAAGGAGAAGCAGGAAACTTCACTATAGGAATAATTCACAAACCATCAGGTAAATTATTTTGCTTTATAGGTTGATGGAACAGTTCAACAACCATTATGTGAAAGAATAGATGAACCGAAATGTACGAGATCTGTCCGGAAAATATCCGACCTTTTAATTGTGCTATGAGTAAGGGTTACTTCTGACCAATGGCAATAATATCCCTTTCAAAGTACCTCCCTTTGGAAGTGACAACCTTCTATCAGCGATCCTCCAACTTCCAGAAGCTCTCTTTAAAGTCACCTTTTTGAATAGCTAACAGCTGTTTCATCGCATTCTGTCTTATTTTCTCTACGTCTTGAAATTATATTCCTTTCAGAGGATACCGTAATCCGGAAAACACCCAGAAAACAGAGACAACCAGGTCAAGACAGTGAGGAAGCAGCCAAAGTTGTGTATAGCTGTGTTTCACCAGAAAATGCGGAATAAGCTGCGATGAAACTGAGACGAAGCTGCAAAGCACAACTAGGTACAGAGTTTGATCAGATCAGTTGATAAGTTTGATCAGTTTGGATCCTTTCCAGACAAACCTCTCGTCGTTAAACCAATCTTTTCAGACAGAAAGAAACGAACAATTGAGGAAGATCTATGAATGATTTGTGTGTTGTTATGGTGCAAATGACTTCGAGTGAAGCAGGTTAAGAAAAGTAGATTGGTACCCTCAGCAAGCAAATGTTAATGAGACACCTGTTTGGCGTTCTCTTGTTTATTCCATCGGGAGGAACGAAGGAATCACATCGCCAACAAACAAACGCGACTTCCCAGCTTGTGTTCACTCGTTGTCTACATGCATTAGCGAATAACTGCGTGTTCGTATATATATGTACTTATGCGCAAACGGCAGAAGGGAGTACCAAAGTGGCTGTTCTTACACAAATAAAACAGCACTCAGTACCGAGTACTTACCTCTCTGTGACAACATAGACAATGGGAATATGACATGTGCCCAAGCATAGGTAGATATATACCAACGCAGCGGCACAATACCAACTTGTATGCAAATCTACTCAGCTTCTCCGATTTACTGCCAAAGAAGAGTCTATCAAAAGCTCATCTATGATCATAACTTTCTTCATCATTTTTAGGCATTAGGTTACTATTATTTTTATTGAGAACCTAATTGGCTTCTTATGACTGAAAGATCTTTTATATGTTAAATTTGAAATTCTGAAATTAACTGGGATGTTTTTTGGATAAACATCGAACTATTTTTTTGAAAATGTTGTCTTTTTGCTTCAAAAATTTATCTGCTTTAGTAGAGATTTCATCTTTTTCGGATAAGAATGCAACTGTTTGGTGGAAAATTCCATAATTTTCTTGAAAAGTCATCCTTTTTGGTCGAAATTTCAACTATTTTGTTGAAAAATCACCTAAAATCCTTTTCGGATGAAAATTGGACTATTCTCCTTGAAAACGTATCTTTTTTATTCAATAATTCATCCTTCTGAGTAGAAGATTCATATTTCTTGGATAAGAATACAACTGTTTGGTTAAAAATTTAATCAATTTGTGTAAAAGTCACCCTTTTTGATCCAAAAATCTACTATTTTCTTGAAAATTCAACTCTTTTGTAGAAAATTTACCTTCTGAGAAAAATTCACATTTTGTGTTGGAAAATTAACTTAAATATTCTTTGGATAAAAATACGGCTATTTTTTTTGTTGAAAATTTATCTCTTTTATTCAAAAAATTATCTGTCTGAGTAGAAACTTCATCTTCCTTTGATAAGAATGCAAATGTTTGGTTGAAAATTCAATAAATTTGTTAAAGTGTCATCCTTTTGGTCCAAAAATCTAGTTTTTTGTTGAAAATGCAACTATTTTGTAGAAAATTTTCCTTTTGAGAAAAAAAATCACATTTTGTGTGCAAAACTCAATTTATATATTTTTTGGATGAGAATTCAACTATATATTTCTTAAGATTTCTCTTCCTGGTTTAAAAAATCATCTGCTTTAGTAGAAAATTTATCTTTCTTGGATGAAAATGCAACTGTTTGATTTAAAATTAAATAATTTTTTAAAAAATTCATCTTTTTTCTATGGAAATTCCACTGTTATTATTAAGAATTCATCTTTCTGTGTTGAAAATTCAAGTATCTTCGTAGAAAATTTGCTTCTTATCTAAACCATTTGGTTCGAAAATTTTGTTAGAAGCACTCTGTTGAGAAATCATTTTTTTCTTGAAGGTTCATATTTTTAGTCGAAAATTTATTTTTTTTCATTCGAAAATTCATCTATCTGAGTAGAAAATTAATCTTTCTTTGATAAGAATGCAACTGTTTGCTTGAAAATTCAATAAATTTGTTAAAAAGTCATCCTTTCGGTCCAAAAATCTAGTTTTTTGTTGAAAATTCAGCTATTACGTAGACAATTTACCTTTTGAGAAAAAATCATAGTTTGTGTTGGAAACATGATTTAAATATTTTTTTGATGAAAATTCAACTACATTTTTTAATATTTGTCTTCCTGATTTAAAAAATCATCTGCTTTAGTAGAAAATTCATCTTTCTTGGTTAAAAATTTAACTTTTTTGTTGAAAATTAATTTTTTTTTGCTGAAAATCCCAATTTTCTGTTTGAAACTTTAATTTTTGTACAGAAAATTCGTATTTTGGTTTTAAGGCTTAACAATTTAGTAGAACTTTTTTTTCTTTCATTACTGAAAAATCTTTATTTGTTAAGCATTCGCTTTTTTTGATTTTTAAATTCATTTTTTTCAAATGAAATTACATCCTTCTTGGTTAAAATATCAACTCTTATACTTTTTCGGTGTGACTTTATTTTTTAAGGTTGATGATTCAACTATTTTGTTGAAAATTTGATGGTTTTGTAGAGAATTTAATTATTTTGTAGAAAATTTACGTATTCTCTTAAGAAGTCATCTTTTATCGTAGAAAAGTCGCTTTCATTGTTTACAATAAATAAATTTGAAATTTCCTAATTTGTATATAAATTTTAATGGTCTTGGAATTTTAATGATCAAGAAAAAAGAATTTGGTTCAGGAGAAATCATAGCATTATGGTAAGGAAGTTTTCACCCTGCAAAGCATGTATTATATTACATCCAACAAATTTCCACTAGTTTTAAGTCCCATATGTATCTTAGTATTTCTGGAAACCATCAATTACGTACAGAAAGAGGTGTTGGGGGGGGGGGGAGGTGTAGAAATATTTTTTACGGTTCGTTACAGAGGGGAAGTTTTTTTTGAAGAGGGTTGATTGCCCGTTATGTAATTGAAGAACGCCCCCTTAAGGGGGTTCAACCACAATCTATAGAACAAGTTATGGGTAGTTAAAGTTAATGCTATTTGAACGGTACCTGCAAAAAAGTACTTTTTTTTGCCCGTAAAACCTGGAAAAGTCCTGGAATTTTTTTCAACGCCAAACTCTTTCGATGTAAACGGGTTTAATTGAATATGATGGTTTTCTTTAAACGCATCTGTACACTGAGAAAAATGTTTTTTTGAATCAAACAAATTTTGTCTGAATCAAACAAATTATTTCTTCGATATAGGGTCAAACAAATATTTGTTCGATTCAAATAAATTTTTTGTTTCTCTTTATTTATTTGGTTCGAACAAATGTTTGATTATTTTGAATAAATATTTTGCTTAAATTAAGCAAAGTTCTTGTTTATATTAAATATGGTTTTGTTAAAATCAATTATAGATTTTGTTTAAGTGAAATAAATCTTTTTTTTTTTAAATGAAGTAAGTTTCTTGCTTACATTAAACAAATTTTTTTTCTAACTAGAGTTAGGCATTAAACCTTCAATAATTTTCATTCGGATAGAACATTTTGCTAATACTAAATTGAAAATTATGAGTCTTAACGATGCCGTTACACTTAACCTCAAAATTGAGCAGCAAATAGGTTTTCTTAATTACATTTATTATCACATATTATGTAAAAACAAGAATAGTCATTACATCTTAATGTTCAATTATGGTTAATTTCTAATTCTTTTGATTTCTGAATCAGAAAATCTGAAATAAAAAGACCTAGAAATTAACTAGACATTATAAACATTGAACAATTTTCAATGAGATGTAACGTTTCAATTCACACAATTTGAGAGTGAATGTGTAAAAAATAAAAAAAATATACAAAGATTCAAATCAATTAATTTTGAACCTGCAAATATTTTTGAATGTTTTTTTGAAAAAATAAATAAAGATCTATCAAATTTACCAGCTTTGTAAAGAAAGGAGGTTAGGAACAAAACGTGTTGCATTAAAACCTGGAATCAAAGGCAAAGCCCCAAGATTCAAGTAGCTCTGAGACTACACCTTGAGAGTCCATTGTCTAATAATTTTCACTTTTTCCAATCAATCAGAGAAGAATTACATCACCGTAAAAAGGATCAACGCGTGTGGATCAACACCATCAAAGGATTGATCAATTTAGATTATAGGTTATACAGCGCTCTGCCGGCAGCGCCCGAGAACGCCACGCGGCACTTCGTAGTACTTCTGCGCATTGCATTTTTTGTTTGAATCAAATAAATATTTCTATTAATTCAAATAGATAGGTTTTCAGCAAATGCGTTATTTAATAGAAACCAATTTTTTGTTCGAATCAAATGAAGTGTACTAAACAAATTATTTGTTCCAATCAATAATGTAAATATTTTCCATTTCTTAAAATTAAATACATTTTTTTTTAATTCAAGCGAAAAATTTGCTTCTTTTAATGATATGAATTCAAACAAATTTTGTTGTTTGATTCAAACAAACATTTTTCTGAGTGTATAGTGTCTTCATCAGGCTGGCAGAAGACATCCTTAGAAATTCGCAGCGCTATTAAAAAAAAATGGATGCCCTCAAAAAATGACGAGCCACAAGACTGAGAAAAAATGACGAAATCTTTGAGAGAACTTGTTGGATGACTTGCCGACGTGTGGAAGTCAATTAAGTATATAAGCTTGGCTAATTAACGTTCACCAGCGATGATCTCCGTGGCATGCGATCACCCCTACACCTAATGTTAATAGCCGTAGTAGGAAGCCTTTACGGGCCTTAGTTTGAGTTTAAGCGTGGCTCAGCAACGTGCTGAGTAATCAAACAATTACGAGGTGGGGGTGAAAGGGGGAAAGGGGTGTCTGCTTTTCTGTTACAGCAGGGTGAAAATCATGAGGTGGAATAGGTTAGAAAGGGGTCGAATCGAGACGAAGCGAAGGCACCTGAATCCAGGAAACCCGAACTCGTAGACAGAAGCAGGACTTAGCGATTTCAGCAAAATAACGCACACCAGTCGATATTATCGCTGTCGAGTTCGGCAGCTCGAAACGCTACCTAATTGACTGTTAAATTATCGCAGTCGGGGAAATTTCACCCTCTAGCTCTCTTACCCCTTTCTCCCTCTCATTCACGCTCAAGAGTGATAATCAACTCTAACGATGGATAATGTCATGTGTCAACCAAATTACCCATTTATACACTCTACATTTGAATCAGTCAAAAGTTACTGATTCAAGGTCAATTTTGACTGATTCAAATAATGTGGACTCGGCGAGTGACCAGTCAGAAGTTAGTTTTCTAATCAGCCTATTCGACTCATCGGAGACATCAGTCGTTTTTAATTAGTCAATATGTTGAATTTTCACCTAAAATGGTCAAATTTTACGAAAAAATGACGAATTAATAATAAAATACACGAATTTTCAACCAAAAAATTGAATTTTCAACTGAAAGATATTTATTCACAAAGACAAACAAGATTCCAAAAAAGTAATTGAATTCAAGCAAACAGGTGATTTTGCAACTGAGATGAGGAATCATACAAAAAAATGAATTTTCAACCAATAATTTCAATTTTCAACTAAGTAGTGGAATTTTCAAAAAAAGAAATGAATTTTCTGCCATGAAGATTAATTTTCCACGAGAAAGATGGCGTCTCAACAAAATATATGAATTTTCAAACCAGAATGTTGGATTGTCTACTAAAAAAGATTAATTAAAAAAGAGTCAGAAGTGAATTTTTAGATCAACCTATTTGACTCATCGGAGACATCAGTCGTTTTTAATTATCCAATATGTTAAGTATTTAAAAAAGTGGTATTTTACTAAAAAAAAAAAAAATGAATTAATAATAAAATATACGAATTTTCAACCAAAAACTTGGATTTTCAACTGAAAGATATTTATTAAAGAAAAAGAAGTTTAAAAAAAACAGTTGAATATTACCAAACAGATGAATTTTCAACTTAAATAAGTAATCATACATCAAAAGAATGAATTTTCTACCACTAATATTAATTTTTGATAAAAAAAGACGATGTCTTTACAAAATGTACGAATTTTCAAACTAAAAAGTTGGATTTTCCACTAAAAACAATAAATTTAAAAAAAATAGTTATAACCAAATAGTCCAATATTCAATGAAACAGGCGAATTTGGACACAAATAATATATCAATAACCGAAATAATGAATTTTTAACTGCGCAGTTTAATATTGAGGCAATTAGTTGAACTCTTTCTGATGAAACTTAATTTCTTGCCAAAAAGATTAATTTTCCAGCGAAAAGACAAATTTCCAAAAAATAAATAAATTTTCAACAATATGAAAACATTTTTCAACTTGATGTTAAATTTTCAACTGAAATGAATTAATACTCAACCAAAAAAAAAACGAATTTTTTAAGAAAATCGTTGAATTTTTAATGAAACAGATGAATTTTCCACTAAACTGAGAAATAACGTTGTTTTCAAGAAAATATATGAATTTCTAACCAGAAAGTTGAATTTTCAACTAAAACGGATTGATATTAGTTAAAACTAAAAACGAATTTTCAACAAAATAGTTAAATTTTCAACCAAAAAGATGCAATTTCAACTAAAATTTGGAATTATTTACCAAAAAAATGAATTTTCAAACGAGGGGAACAAAATTTTAACCAATTAGATGAATTAAAAAAAAGATAAATAAACTGGATATTCCGCCAAAAGATGATTAATTTTTGAGAATAGAAAGAGACTATCGTTAGCAAAATGAATCAATTTCCTACCAAATAGTTAAATTTTCCATCAAGCAGATGAATTTTAAACACAAATTATGAGTTATTAACCAAAGAATGAATTTTTTACTTACCAGTTTAACTTTAAACCAAATAGTTGAATCAAAAAAAATAATTTTCCACCAAAATTATTGAATTTATAGCGGAATGACAAATTTCCAACAAAAGACATGAATTTAAATAAATGGTTGAATTTTCAAATAAGAAAGATGAATTCTCATTCAAAAATTGAAAAGTTACATTTTTATTTTAAAACATTAATTTTAACCTATTAAAACAAAAAATTCTCAACAAAACAGTTAGATTTTTGACTAAAGAGATGAATTTTTAACTGAAAACGTGTATCTTCAACCAATAAGAAACTTTACTACCAAGTACTGAAGTTTTCATTTAAAAAATATATATCTTCGCAACAAAAAATGTTTAGTTTGATATTTTAAAAACAAAATGTTTGAATTTTATATAAAGAAACAGTTGAATTTACACAAAAAAAAAGATTTGTCAGCAACAATAATTCATTTTCTACCAATAGAGAAGATCTTTCAACAAAATATATGCAATTTGAAACAAATAGTTGAATTTCCGAAATAAAAAAATTAATTTTTAACAGAAAATAGAAAAGTTGAATTTTCATTTAAAAAAATTAATTTTCACCCAAGAAAACCAAGAATTTTCATCAAACAAGACAGTTAAATAACAATAAGTAGCAATACCAAAACTAAAATTAAAAAATTGAACACTCAGTTTGAATGACTCGAATTTTCAATTCAGTAAATTTTTTTTCAACTGAGAAGGTCAAACTTTGACCAAAAATGGAATGGTATGATTTTAAATTAGGTAAATTAATTTTAAACAAATAAAAAGAGGTTTTAAGAGAGAAGATCAAACAAGTAGCTAAATTTTCAACTAATAGGATTTATTTTCTACGTAACAGACGAATTTTGAATTCAATAACAGAATTTTCAACAACACAGAGGAATTCAAAACTAAAATGATGAATCATCAACAACAAAAAATGTAATTTTTAAAGAAGCAGTTAAACTTCCAACCAAGCAGTTAAATTTGAAAAAAATGATTCTCCACCAAGAAATCTAATTTTGTTACCAAAAAAAAAGACCAGTTTTTAACCAAATTTAAAAAATCTCAATTTTCAATTAGCAACATTAATTTTTAATGAAGTACGTAAATTTTCATCGAAAGCGTGAATTTTCTACTTGAATGATGAATCTTTAAGGAAAATTTAACACAATATTTTTTTTTAATTTAACCAGAAAGATGCATTTTCAACCAAGAAGATTCATTTTCTACCAGTAAAGATAAGGTTTCGACAAAATACATTAAATTTCAATAAAAAAATTTAATTCTTAACTGAAAAAGATAAATTTTCAACCATAAATGGAATTGCTAAACAGATTAAAATAACTGTAATAAAAGAGATGGATTTTGAAATTAAAAGAACAATCTTTAACTAAAAAAAAAATTTTTGAACCCAGGAGTTCAACTTTCAACCCAGTGTTTGAATTTTTAACCAAAAAATATTTCAATTTTAATATAAAAACAGTGAAATTTAACCTAAAAATGGATTTTTCACCAAGAAGATTGATTTTCTACCCACGAACATGTATTAAAAGAAATATACACGAAATTTCAATCAAATAGTCGAACTTTCGATGAAAAACGTAAATTCTCAATAAAAAATGTTATAGTTGATTTTCAAACCAAAAATTATCTTCATTTAGAACCAAAAAAAATTAAACTTCACTAAAAAAGATGAATTTTCACAAAAATAGTTGAATCCTCGACCAAATATTTTATTTCACAAATAAAAAGATATTAATTTTGAATCACAAATGTAAAAGGTCAATTTTTAATTGATAAAATCAATATCCAAAGGAATACTTACATTTTGATAAAAAATATAAATTTTCCACTTGAGTGATGAATCTTTGAAACAATGATTCAATCAATCATTAATTCAAAGGAGTTTATATTTCAACCATAGAGATGAATTTTAAACAGAAATTACTTATTTTTTTACTAATAAAGATGAATGTCTTTTCATTAACATCCACTGTCCAAATCAGTAATTTTCAATGATATAAATTGTAACTTTTAATTTGTCAATCAGTCATTTATGGATAATTATTATAATCCTTAACCAAAATGTAGGAATTTATTGAAGAGTTTTGTTTTAGAAATAACTTTACTATTTTATTATAGAAGACAAATCAGACACTCTTAATGTAACTTTTATTTATTGAATAAGTCACTTTGAATGTTGTAATCAGTAACTTCCACTAATTGAATCAGTAATTTTGAATTGTGTAACCAGTTACTTGCACTAATTGGACTTGACATTTTTACTGATCTAATTCATTACTTTCGATGCGTCAATCAGTAATTTATAGTTGATTTGAATTCTTTATTAAAATGTACAAATTTAATGAAGAATTTGAATTAAGAAATAATTTGACCAGTTTATTACTGCAGACAAATCAGAAACTTCTAATGATTGAATTTCTGTAATTTTGAGTGACTTCCAGTAAGCATTATTGAGTAATTTATGTGTTGAAACGATCGTTTTGTCAGTAGAAATGACTGATTTCTCAGTCAAAGCATCCTTGATTAATTAATCAGTTAAATTTTCCTGTTTTCAATATGTCGTGTACATAATTATTATAAATTTGAGGACTCGAGATCAAGCAAGGTTTAAAAAGAAATAAAAAAAAATGTTTCGTGATATTTTAAGGTTCCTCTTCCTTTCTTATGCAAATTGTGTATTGCGTATTCAATATTGTATATTGAGCAAAGAAGATGTCTTCTTTATAAAAAAATCGTAAAAGACTGGACGACAATGAATGTATGTGAATCTAATAAGACATAATGTTAATCTCAGCAGGTGAGCTACCTTTACTGGTCGTAAAACTTATAAAAGGGACCCTGTGAAGTATTTGCAGAAAATTGAAAACTTGACGCGATGCATATTCATGCGCCAAGGTTTAATATATATTTTACGGTCAGCCTCTTTGAGTACGTAAATATACGTAAAGAGAATGAATTAATAATAAAGTAGCAGTCCACAATGGCGCGAAAATCCTCACCCTTAAAAGGATTCAACCCTTCCCTAATCCTACGATTTTTTTAAAAAGGATCGTTGATACATTACGAAACGCTTTTTTGGACGATTTTTTCACCCTCTCTCCTTCCAATGATCTGATTTTTTCACTATAAATGCAATATGTCAGCCACCTAGCAGCAAAACCTTCAGGTAGGCGTGGATAGATAAGGGATAGGATGATATAGAGAAAAGAGGATTGAGAAAGATAGACGTAAATTTGGATTTACAAAGAGATAGAAAAAGATAGACGGTGATAGATATGGTATAGGATGAGATAGAGAAAAGGGGATAAAAAATGATAGACGTGAACTTAGATTGCCAAAAAGGAAGAAAAATATTGAGGTAGATAGATAACGGATAGGATGAGATAGAGAAGATGGTATTGAAAAAGATAGGTGTGGATTAAGATTAAAAAATAGATAAAAAAATGATAAGGGTAGATATATGCATGACACGATGAGATAGGGAAGAGGAGATTAAAGAAAATAGACGAAAAGTTAGATTGCCAGAGAAATAGAAAATTATTGACGTGGATAGATGAAGAATATGATGAGATAGAGAAGAGGATATTATGAAATCTAGAAGGGAATTTGGATTGACATGGAGTTAGAAAAAGATAGACGTTGATAGATGTGGTATAGGATGAGATAGAAAAGTAGGGATGGAGGAAGATAGACGTGAATTTAGGCTATCAAAGTGATAGGAAAATATTGACGTCTAAAGATAACGGATAGGATGAGATAGAGAAAATGGTATTGAAAAAGATAAATGTGAATTTAGAGTGACAAAGCGAAAGAAAAAGATGTATGTTGATAGGCGTTGGATAGGATAAAATATAAAAGAGGAGATGAAAAAGATAGACAGGGATTAAGATTGACAGAGAAATAGAAAAGTATTGGCCTCGATAGATAAAGGATAGAATGACATAGAGAAGAGCGTATTGCAAAAGATAGACGTGAATTCGGATTGAAATATAGATAGAAAAAGACGAACGTTGATAGATATATATGATACGATGGGATAGTGAAGAAAGTATTAAAAAGATAGAAGTGAATTCAAATTGACAAAGCGATAAAAAAAGATTCACGTGGATAGAAAATGAATAGGAGGAGATAGAGAAGAGGGTATCAAAGAGCAGAAACGTGAATTTCGATTGAGAAAGTAATAGAAAAATATGGACGTTGACAAACGTAGGATAAGATGAGATAGAGAAGAGGAGATTAGAAAAAATAGATGGGAATTTAGATTGACAGAGAGTTAAAGAAAGAGTGACCAATATAGACACAGAATAGACTGAGACAGAGAAGAGGGTATAAAGGAACCTGAACGCAAAACCTAGATTAACAAAGAGATAGAAAAAGATAACCGTTGATAGAAGTAGGATAGGATGAGATAGAGAAGAGAATATTCGAAAAGACATACTGGAATTTAGAGTTAAAAAGGGATAGAAAAAGATAGAAGTTGATGGACGTAGGATAGAATGAGATAGAGAAAAGGAGATTCAAAAAGATAGATGGGAATTTAGATTGACAAAGAGATAGAAAAGGATTGACGTGCACAGATAAAGGATAGGACGAGATCGAATAGGCGATCTTGAAAATGATCACAAATCACAATGTAGCATCTTTCATTCGGAAGGAGGTTAAGTTCATAAATAACTGACCAAACTGCGGCACTTCTAATTATTGATCAATTGTGAAGTTCGAGACAAACTGGCTAAAATTAGACAAGTCACATTGCTTCAATTCACAATGTGGCATCTCTCAATCGAAAGAAGGTAAAGTTTCAAACAAACTGACTAAACTGCGGCATTTCTCATTTTCGATAAATTGTGAACTTGAAAACAAACTGGCTAAAATTCGGCAAGTCACATTGCGGCATCTCTCATTTAGAAGAAAATAAAGTTCAAAACAAACTGACCAAACTGCGGCATTTCTTATTTTCGATAAATCGTGAAGTTAATGACAAATTGGCTGAATTTCGGCAAGATACATTGCGTCAAATCACAATGTAGCATCTTTCATTCGGAAGAAGGTTAAGTTCATAAATAACTGACCAAACTGCGGCACTTCTAATTATTGATCAATTGTGAAGTTCGAGACAAACTGGCTAAAATTAGACAAGTCACATTGCTTCAAGTCACAATGTGGCATCTCTCAATCGAAAGAAGGTAAAGTTTCAAACAAACTGACCAAACTGCGGTATTTCTCATTTTCGATCAATTGCAAAGTTGAAGACAAACTGGCTAAAATTTGGTAAGTCACTTTGCGTCAAGTCACATCGCGGCATCTCTCATTTAAAAGAATGTAAAGGTCGAAACAAACTGACCAAACTGCGGCATTTCTTATTTTTGATCAATTGTAAAGTTCAAAGCGAACTGGCTAAAATGCAGTCACTTTCAGGCAAGTTATATTGTGGCAAGTCACATTGCGTCAAGTCACATTGTGGCATCTTTCATTCGGAAAAAGGTAAAGTTCATAAATAACTGACCAAACTGCGGCACTTCTCATTTCCGACCAATTGAAAAGTTCAAGCTAAACTGGCTAAAATTCAACAAGTCACATTGTGCCAAGTCACATTATGACAAGTAACATTGTGGTAAGTCACATTACGGCAAGTCATATGGCAGCATCTCTCATTCCGAATCAAATAATCTTATCCTTAAGAGTAAAGTTTATGTATATTATAAAGCATGTTTGGTAAGAAAATAATTTCATATATTTAATAATAATGTTTACTTTAGATAATAATATTGTAGAGAAATGTCTGCCTGATGAATTGAGTTCTGATCAAAACAAAATCACACAAATCCAATTCGAATTGAAGCGATAAAACAAGAAAAAGAGAAAGTTTCTTGAATATAGAGGCAAAAGGAGAAATTCTTCAAGAATGGGGTAAAGATAAGAATGGAGAAAGAGTATGAAGTCCATACTTGGCTGCTTTATTTGGTAAAATAGAAGGACTGATTTTCATTTTTCGAGGCATATCAAAAAAGTTGCTACTCATATTCATATTTCTTCATGTGTAACGTAACATTATGCGTCAAAAATCATCACAAAACCGTTTAACCCTCCACCCCCTGACAGGGTGACTTAGTTTTTAAACGTCCCCTTATTTGTGAATATAAAACGTTTTTCAAAGAATCTTGACTCTCATGGGAGTTAATTTGCCAAGGAAATGAACGCAAAAAAAGTGGAATGGGGAAACTTATGGCACCCCTTCGAAAATTGATTTTAATCGAGAGTCGAGTCTTGAATCGAATTTACGAGAGAGTTGGGTTGTTCGGCTGGTCGATTTAAGGCCGTTCGACGGTCCAAACGAAATGGTGATTAACATAAAGTGCTAATAACGTCCAAGCGTCGAGGTTTTCTATAACGAAGCTTTTTTTCGCGGTTTATGCGCCCATTAGGTTTTACGATCGAACCGAGAAATAGCCGAACGCTGAATCCCAGGGGGTCCTTCCTCCTTTTCTCCTTTTCTCCCTTTTTACCTCACACCCTCTTCTTTTCACTCTTTTCCATACCTTTTCTCTTTTCTTCCCTCTTAATATCTTTTGTTTCTTTCCTTATGTACTTTAAAACCCAAGATATGACTTCCTTAGTTCAAAGAATTGTGTTTCCTTTCACATCAGGCTGATAAAACTATACTAAGTAACAAAAGTCCCGGAGTTTATTGTTTTGATTATTACTCAAAACACTAACAACATAGTTGCAAAATCATGATTTTTCTGTATAACATGAAGGCAATATAATACAATACAAAATTACAAGAAAGTGGAATACCGCTGGGAAGTACTGTGGGTGTATTCATAATGAATGTATTTATTTGCCCTTATTTTATGAGTACTTTGCTTCCCCATGAGCATCAAATAAATTTTCTTTCTCATGGAGAGAAGTTTTACATTGGGAAAATTTAAAAAAATTACAGGTTCAATATATGTTTATGTCGATTATCTTATCTGACTTCTAAAAAATGTTTGTTTTAGTCAATTAAATATATTTGTCTGACCATATATCTAAAAAATTTGATTCGAACAAACATTTTTCTGACTAACTTATTATATTGAACTGGTATGGAATGTAATTCTGATCTACTGATTTCAAGTTTTCAAAAACATTTTGTAGAAAGTCAGCGTCCATCAGTGAAGGCTGGTTTGTTAATATTAAAAAATGTTCAAGAATGTTTGAGAAAGTTGTAAAATATTCCAGAGTATTCGACAGGGATCCGTATTCCTGAAGAAAATTGTAGCTTAGTCTATTGACAAATTATTTTAGGAACATTATAAAGTATTTCTAAATGTTTCAGAAAATTCAAGAAAATTCAAGAACGTTTCAAAAATGTCAAAAAATTTTAGAAAAGTCCAGCACATTCAGAAATATTCGATAAAAGTCTAGAAAATTTCAGAACAATTCAGAATATTCGTCAAAACTAAATAGCAAAACAAAAAATGAGACATAAATTTTATTCCACCAAAAATTGTGATTATTTTGTGTTTGTTTTTCTTCAATAGTTCTTAGAATTTTGCTGCCTGTTCTAATCTACTCTTCACACATTTATAAGATTGTCCAAATATTTGTATTTTCAGTAGCTGTCCAGAAGTGCATTGCAGAATTTTTACTTGTAGAATTATTTTTAGCAGATTGCAAACCATTTAAAAATGTTCCAAAATATTAGAGGAAATTCAGGAAAATTCTACAAATTCTGATGTTTTTTATTAGTTATATGGAATTTTTTAGCTTCTAGAGTTCCCCATGCAAGTTAACACCTTTTCATTTTGTCTACCCGAGTTAGCACCTTTTTCATTGGTCTATTCGAAATGAAACCTTATCATCTCAATACATCGATTTCGTGTTTTTTTCAAAATGTGTTTTAGAATTTCACTGCCTCCCGGAATGTGTTCTTTAGAAATTGGTAAAACTGACAAATTATTTAGTATTGTCTGTAGAATTGTGCATTGCAGAATTCTGTTTGAAACATTTCAAACCACTTTAAAGTATTTCAAAATAATCTCTACAATACCACAAATTCAAAAACATTTCAGAAGTGTCTACGAAATTGCAGAATATTTGATAAATTTCTAGATTATTCTAGAGTAATTCGGAATATACGTAAAAATGAAACAACAAACAATGAGACATAAGAAAAAAATACATAAATTGTATTCTGATGAAATTATGATCATTTCAAAGGATCATAATAACAAGAATTCGTCTCGTGGAAACAAAATAGAAAGGCGCTACAGGATTGAGGGCGCTGATATTTCCAATAGCATTTATTGTTAGAATTCGCCTTGAGGTAAACACCTTTTAATCTGATATCTTCTAGATGGAACCTTGTTATTTCGACACATCTATTTGGTACTTTTTGGGAGGTTTTGAAAATTTCACTGCCTGTCTGGATGTGTTCTCCAAAAACTGGTATAATTGACACAATGTTTATTATTCAAAGTAGTTCTCCTGAAGAAGATTCTAGAATTTCCAATTGCAGAATTGTTTCTGAAACATTGCAAACAATTTAAAAATATTCCAAAATATTCTAGAAAATTCCACAAATTTCAGAACAGTTTATAAAATTCCAGAATATTTAATGAAAGTCCAACACATTGTGGAAATAATTTAGAATATTCGTAACAATTGAATGACAAAGCAGAACAAAGAACAAAAATTGTATTCTAAAAAAGATTGTGATCATTTCGATGTGTTCAATTGACAAGGTTCCATCTCAAAGAAACCAAACGAAAGAGCGCTACAGAGTTGAGGGCGCTGATGTCCTTCTGGATAACGATGTAGATACTAAATATTTTGTCAATTGTATCAATTTGTGAAGAACACATTCAGATAGGCAGTGAATTTCTAAAAACCTTTTCAAAACAAAGACTAAATCAACGTGTCCGAGTAGGGTTCTATCTCAGAGAAATCACATAAAAAGTTGTCAATAACCATATAATAATAAGCTAATAACCATATAAGTTGTATTGAGATCATTAGAGTTTTCAAATCTATAGCACCTTTTTATTTGGTCTCCACGAGTTAGCACCTTTCCATTTGATCTATCCAAAATGAAACCTTCTCATTCGGACACGACGATTTGGTTCTCGTTTTAAAATTGGTCATATTGACAAAATATTTAGTATTTATAGTAGTTGTCCAGATTTGAATTTCGTGGACATCAAGCATCTGGGAGGTACGCGCATTGAATAATTCAATGATACTGACCAATTCGGTACTTGATAATCGCCGAAAGGTCAATTGACAAGCCTTACATTCGACGTTTTGAGACATCGATGGAGTAAACTGAAAAAAGAGTAAAAGAAAGAAAAAAAAATCTGGCACAGGGTTACGATCACTTCGTGCCTATCGTTTGGGGAAGAACGTGTACCACGTGCTGGAACAAGAAATCCTGATTTACATATTTATTCCACGAAGAAAAGATCATACCAGATAAATCTAAAATTGTCGTGACGCCGATCGACTGTGAGGTTTCTTTGTATCCGGCAAATAGCATTTCAATCATCAAACTCTTTTTCTACAATCAAAACAATATTCCAAATCAGTCTTTTTTACAAAAAAAATGTTATCAAATAATTTAGCTGTTGGGTACAAGAACAGTCTATTTCTAATTTCAGAAGTCACTTCTTCTCACATAACTTTGTGAAGAACGAATAAAAAACAAGTTACTTCTAAAAATGAAAGTAGACTCTTATAACATCCAACATCTCAATTCTAGGTCGCCAAATTGGGAAGAGTTCAATATTCGTAAATCTTGAAAGTTAGTCTCAACCTTTTAGTTTTCAAAACATCCAAATTTGAAATATTCAAATTATTTAAAGAAAAATTCACATCTGTGATTCTATAATATTAATTAATTAATTGAAAAAAAATTGAATGGGTAATATCAAATGTTTTTTTCATCACTTCGTGTCGAGTGAGATTTTGAAAATGATCGACATGGGATTGCTTGGCTATCATGAAGGCGGTTCGACCTGGTTGTCAGTTTGACAGGATCGACTTTAAGGTTTACACCTCGCTTTATACATCCAGTATAGCTGTCAGTCCCTTATCCGTGTACAAGTCCAGCATAACGGCGGTGGTAATTATCACCGCCCGCTGAGCAAGGAAAGTTAGTAAGAAATTCTGACAAGTATTGGAATCTTCATCGACAACTAAATTCTCTAAAAAAAGAAAGAAACAAAATATCTACTTAAAACAAATTACGAATATAAAAAACTGAATTTAGACCTTCTTATTCCAGAAGATTCGAATCACATTATTAAATTTGAAAAAGCAATATATATTAGATTCTGATAAATTTGAGCCTATCTAAAAAAAGGTGTAATGATACAACTCGAGATTCGAGCAAGCATTGCTGTTACAAAAATAATTTGTGTTTACAAATTAGAAATGTTATATTTGAGTGCTTTTCGCCGAAAATTATTTTTTTTTGTAAAAGAATTTTACTGTAAAATCATTAAATTTCGAAGAATACTTACCATTTCTAAAATTTGTAGGATGAATTAGTTTTTTCAAAACGGGAATTATCCTTTTTTTAAGGATCATTATCAGAACCAACAATTTTCAATAAATTTAGGTTATTTCAGAATTTTGTACTAGAATTGTTTATTTTTGAACTAAAAATTATCATATTTCAAAAATTAAACATTTTATAACATGTATTACATCGTTTGGTTTTATTAGCATTTTTAACGGAAATTCAGATTTTTAAACAAAAATTATCGAATTTTAAAGTTTTAGAAATTAGTATTCTCAAAGAAAAATCATTATATTTTAAACCACGTCATCAATTATCGCTTATTTTAAACAAAAAGTAAAAAAAAATAGATTTCAAAAAACATTCGCAACATTTTAACATTTTTATGTTACGTTTATATTATGTTTTTATTGTGTTTGGTATAAAAATTCATCCTTTTTGGCAAAAGTTTAATCTTTTTTGGTTAAAAATGCAAATGTTCTGTTACAAATTAATCTTTTTTGGTTCAGGATTCAACTATTTTGATAAAAATTCATCATTTATGGTTAAATTCAACTGCTTTTTATTCAAAATAGGAATATTGTTTTGATGGAATATCTACCAGGACATTTCTCGTTGAAAGATCATATTCTGTGGTTGAAAATTTGAAAATTTTGTTGGAACTTGAAATACTACGTTGAAAATACTTTTTTTTTTTGGTCGAAGATTCATAATTTTAGTTGAAAATTCAGCTTTTTGGTTGAAAATTCAACTGTTTTTTGAATATCGTTTTTATGAGTTAAAAATGCAACCATTGTTGTAGAAAGTTTACATTTTTGGGTTGAAAATGAACAAAAAATTTCGTTCGAAATTCATATTTTTAAATAAAAAATTCAACTCTTTTATAGAAAGCTCTTATTTTTTACTTAAAATTTCAACAATTTGGTTTGCGCTTTCTTCATATTGCTGAAAATTCTTTCGGGTTTGAAAATTCAACTATTTTGTGAAAATTCGTCTTTGTTGGTTAAATTTAACAGTTCATGATTAAACATTGAAATATCTTTTGCTTGAAATATTATTAATTACATTTTTCGTTGATAATGCATCTTTTTTGGTTAAAAATTAAACTAACTGGTTGAAACGTGAACTTTTCTTCAAAAATTTATTTTGTTGTTGAAGATTCAACACCTTTGTGGGCTTGACTTGTTAGGAAACTTGAACTTTATTGTAAAAATTATTTATTTTTTATTCAATTGAAAATTTAACTATTCTATTTTTGGTTGAAAATTAATCTTATTAATTGGTAATTTAACTATTTTAATCGAAATTCATGTCTTTTGTTGAAAATGTTGCTTTTTCGGTAGAAGAAGTAAACTTTCTTTTGTTGGAAATTTATCTCTTATGTTGAAAATTTAACTATTGATTTTGTTGAAAATTCGTAGTTCTTAGCTGAAAATTAATTTTTTTTAATAAAAATTGGGCTATTCAATTTTGATTGAAAATCTGTCCTTATTAGTGGAAAATTCAACTATTTCGTTGAAAATTAATGTATTTTATTGAAAATTTTTTTTTCAGTGGATTTCCTTTTTATTGGTCAAAAATGTAAGTGTCTGGTTCAAAGTATTCTGTTTTTATTCAGGCTTGACCTATTCTTTTGAAAATTCGACTACTTGCTTGAAAGTTGAAGTATTTTTATAAAAATTCGTTTTTTTTTTATTGAGGATTCATCATTCCAGTTGAAAATTCATCTCTTCCGTTGAAAATGTAACTATTTTGTACCAAGATTGTTTTTTTTTTCTGATGAAAATCATCGTTTTTTACTGAAGACTTAATAATTACATTTTTCGTTCAAAATTATTCGGGAAAAATTCCTCTTTTTGGATAAAAATTCAACCGTTTGATCAAAAATCAATCTTTTTTTATTCAAAATTTTTGTATTTTGTTACAAAATTTTCTCTTTTTGGGTAGAAAATCAATCTTGTTTAATAATGATAATTATTATTTCAGTTTCAGTAAATTTAACTGTTTTGTTGAAAATTCACAAAAATTAAATTATTATTTATTATTAAAAATATTATTGTAATAAAATTAATGTCAATATTATAATAATATTGATAATAATAATAATATAATATATAATATATATAAGTTTAAATATAATATTACATTATCATTCAATATTATAATAATGTTAATTATCATATCATTATTGTTATTTTTTTTAATTTGCAAAGTGTTTCTGTATTTCGTTCAAAAAATTTTTTTTTTGATAGAAAATTAATCTTGTTGATAGAAATTTATATAATAATAATTCAATATTATAATAATATGAATTATCATATTATTATTTTTTTTTTAATTCGCAAAATGTTTCTGTATTTCGTTCAAATTTTTTTTTTTTGTAGAAAATAATTCTTGTTGATAGAAATTTATTGTTTTTTTTTGTCAAAAATGCAACTGTTTGTGTAAAATTATTCTGTTCTTGTTGAGGATTCAACAATTTTGTTGAAAATTCGATTACTTGAATGAAAGTCAAGATATGTTAATAAAAATTTTTTGTGACGTCAAGGACCAAACGTATTAGTTGAAATTTATCTCCTTGTCCAAATATGTAATTATTAGTTCAAACTTTCAAATTTTTTTGATTAAAATTAACGTTTTCTACTAAAAATTTCCACCATTCCATTTTTGATGATAAATTAATTTTTTAGTTGAAAATTCAACTAATTCGTAGAAAATATATATACTACTCCATTGGAAATTGAATTATTCAAAAAAAAATTAATTTGCTTGGTTGAAGATTCACTATTTAAGCGACAAATTTTCACCAACTAAGAATAATATTTTCCTTGCTTCTTTTCTACTATTTAGGATATCGGTTACTATCAAATACAAAAATTTTGTAATACAAATTTCATATTTTAATTGAGAAATTGCGTATAAAAATTTTGTTCAGTTCAATAAAAAACAAAAATTTGTGTAAAATAACAAAGTGTAAAATAGTTAAAAAGAGATTGGATGCAAAAGCTTGGGTTGAACCGAAATCGGCCAGAGCTGTAATTAACAAATCCTGAAAGGCAGTAGTATTCATACTAGTGGCAGAGTTGATTTCGGTCGAAATTAGCTGTCTATCATTAATTAAGTTTCAATTTAATCACAGCTCGAACGGACGATCGAATGTCTCGAAAATCGTTCGAACCGCTTCTCGATTCTCTACTGCGCAAATTAACGATCAGGCGCTTCTCGTCTGAGAGCAGTTCGATCTTTCGCATCTGGTGAATTCGAGTGCACTCATCTAATTACTACGAACCATCAATCAAGAGCGGAAATTTAATTAGCACAATATTTAAGTACATGTCAAACATATTTTCAATTATTTGTCTGCTTCAGAGTTTGTATTTGCAGAGCTATTCAATAATCCTGTGTCTTGTCATTCAGTCCTGAAAGCTAATTAATTACACTGTAAATTTAAATAAATCAATATCTTAGTAATTGAATTAATAAAACATGCTTTGAATGGAAAATTAGTCATTCTTATAATGAAATGGATTTTAACAGATGAATCAGTCAATATCGCTGACTGAATCAATCAATATCGCTGACTGAATCAGTCAATCTTGCTGACTGAATCAGTATCTCAAAATTACTGTTCTTCCTTTTATACAAGTAATTTATTTGTCTGCTATGATAAAATAGTACAATTATTTATAAACTCATGTCCTTAATGAAATTGCTATATTTTGATAAATGATTAAAATTAACCATAAATGTATGGTTAGCACGCTATAAGTTTTGGATTCAGTTAATCGAAAGTACTGATTTCATTAGAAAAAGCTACCGGTTGAATAATTCATAATTACTGATTTAATCATTGAAAATACATTCTAGATAATCTGAAAAAAATTGGTCAGTCGACCAATTCAATAATGATTTTTTTGATTAAGTCAAACCGTTTTTTATTTGAAATTGAAAGCTTTATTAGTTGGAATATCAATTATTACATTTCTTGTTGGGAATTCCTCTTTTTGGTAAAATTTAACTATTTTTTACTCAGAATAAAAATCTTGTTTTGATTAAAATGTTAACTGCTATATCTTCTGCTGATAATTTATCTTTTTTTTCTGAAAAATTCAATCATTTGCCTGAGAGTTGAACTTTTTTGTTGAAAGTTTTTTTTATGATTCATCATTTCAGTTGAGAATTTATCTATTTTCATTGAAAACACATATTTCTGGTTGAAAAATTCAACTGTCTTGTAAAAAATTGATATTTTTTGCTTGAAAGTTCCACCATTTGGTTGATTATTCATTATAAATGTTTAAAAATGTCACTATTTGGTTAAAAATTCACCTCTTCTGCTTGAAATTTCAGCATAGCATCCGATCTAAAACACACTTCTTGTTTGATGAAAATTCATATTTTTGGGTTGAAAATTCAATTAATTTGTAGAATATTCGTCTTTTTAGTATCTAAGTTCAATTTTTTTGTTCGAAAATCATCTTTTTGTTTGAAATTTCCATTATTTTCGTAAGAAATTAAAGTTTTTCCTCAAAAATGAACTTTTTGTCGAAAAATCAAATATTTCAGGGAAGATTCATTTCTCAAGCTCAACATTACAGCTGTTTTCTCAAAAATTCATCTTGTCAATGAAAAAGTGTATTGTTTGATAGAAAATCCATCTATTTGTCAAAAAATAATATTTCTGGTTGAAAATTTATATTTTTGGATAAAAATTCGTCTTTATTTGTTTAACTCGATTTGTTTTTAATCAACATGAAAAATAAATTCGTTTAAAATATTATCTCTTACATTTTCTATGCAGGTTCGATGTTTCTTCGTTGATTACAACAGTTTTTAATTTTTGATTAAAATATTATTTTGGTCGAAATATTAACTATTGAATTTTTTTCTGAGAATTCAGCTTTTTTGATTGAAAATCCGAATACTTGGTGGAAAGTTGACCTACTTTA
>CAKNXH010001221.1:188602-253372 GCA_932178445.1 Andricus quercusramuli
ATTTATATATTTTTTCATTTAAAAGTCAATTACTTGATTGAAAGTTGAACTCCTTCGTCAAAAATAATTTCTTTTTATTAAATATTCAGCATATGAGTTGAGAATTTCTCGCTTCAGTCGAAAGTTTGATAATCTGGTTGGAAATACATTATTTTTTAGTTGAAAATAATTTTTTTTAGCTAAAAATTTAACTATTTCATTTTTGTTCGAAAAATTATATTTTTATTCGGAAATTCAGACTATACGTGAAAAATGTATCTTTTTTATTTGAAAATACACCATTCCAAGGTGAAGGTTAAAATATCTTATAATTAATTCGACCTTTTGTCTTGATAATTCAACTAGTTGGTGGAAGATAAATTTGTTAAAAATTTGTTTGTTTGGTTGAAAATTTATCTTTGTTTGTTAAGAGTTGAACCACTTGGTTGAAAATTAAAATATTTCTCTAAAAATTCGTCTTTTTTTCTCTAAAGCTCGACTATGTGGTTGATAATGTAATTATTTAGTTGGTAATTAATTGCTTTTTGTTGAGAATTCAGCTATTTCGTTGAAAAATCATCTTTCTTGGTTAAGCAATAATCTATTCTGGTTTTAAATTCGACATTCTCCTGAACGCACGACTTTTCAGCTTCACAATTAAACTCTTTCGTTGAAATTTCATCTTTTTGACAGAAAAAATATTTTTTCTTCACAAATTCCACTAGTTTGTTGAAAATTCAATATTTTACGACCTATTCACCCTTGAGGGTTTAAGCTTTGAGTGATAGAATCATAATTTATTCAAAAAGAATAAAGGAATGATTACCATTTTATAAGAACAGCTTAAGGTGGGATCTGAACCACCAGTCAAGAATATATTGAAAAAACTGTTAGAAACATCTGAAATTCAAAAGTTTACGATTGGTTATTGAATAATTCAGCAATTAGCAATAGTTAATGAAATAAAAATCCTTTTCGTGTCCCTTGACTTCTGAAGGGAAAGGCAACCCTCCAGAAATCCTGGAAACTAATTCCCCGTGTTAGGGACGAGGAGATTCACCTGACAGTTGGATCTGGTTGAATCTTCGTCGAAGGGTGACGTGGATTAGAGGAAATTGACAAGCAGGAGGGGTTGGGGTCTATTTTTATTTATTCAGATTTCGATTATCTTCCTCGTCTCGCGGAGGCCAGTTTTGATGAAGACCACCTAACCGAGTCGAGGTCGTGCCGTAACTCAAGCCTCGAACCCTGGGGAATTTTAGTCGACCTCCAAATTCTATAATAACCCCAAAATACACCGACCCCCTTCTTTCCTACGTCACTTTGGATTTCTAAATCAACCCCCATCGTTAATTAAAATTTTTTATCATTCTTTCTCTCTGGTTATTAATAAATAATATCATTGCTACGAATTTGGCAATCAATGTACTCTAGGGTGGTCCAATTAGAAAATATTTTCTCGAATTTGTATGCATATCGCCAGGAAATTTATTCGAATCCATACAAAAATAAATTTTTTTTTTATTTCTCATAACAAAGACGTTTTTGTGAATTTTATTCAAAATCGTCAATGACAGGTCAATCTAGTTGGAACTCAACATTTATCTTCAAAATTAGCTACAGAATACTGATTGAATATAACTTTTCAAATATCAACCTCATAAGTATGTTTTAGAGGGTGCAAAAAAAACCACATGAGTAAAAAAATTTGTTTTGTGAGTTTCTGGCGCTAATTATGACTTTTTTGAAAATGATTATTACCTCTACTATACATTCAAAAAGCGATTTAGTTGCATCAACAACATTTTTGTTGGTTCAACCATAGAATTTTGTTATTATATATGAAAAACCAAATATTTGGTTGACCCAAATCAATTTTTTGGTGGTTTCAACAAAATCTTTCGCTAGATGGAGTATTTGGCTGATTCAACGAAAAAAATTTGTTTGATTTAACCAAATTTTCATGTATATCCAACGAAGCAGTTCGTTTGGTTCGAAAAAAGTTTTTCTCTGAGTGTATAAAATACTACGTAATACTGATGATCAGATGTTCACATCAATTATTTAAACAATTTTTTATGGTTTTTAGCAACTTTCTTCTATAACAGAAAGAAATTGTTTAAATAACTATGGTGGTTAGCTTGCATTATTTCTTACATTACTAAGTAAAAGTGGGTGAAAAGTTTTAAATTTCCAAAAAAAAACCAAAATCATCCAGCATTAATAAAGAAGATAGTTATAAACAATATCAATTAGTTTAAATGATTATATTTTCCAAATTGAATTAATTATTAGCTAACTCCAAGTTAAAAGCAGACAAGCAGTTGGAATTTTCCGTAAAAACTAAACTTTTATATCATTGCTCATATTGAATATTATTAACAATAATAATGAATCGCTTCAAGAATTATGTTATTTCACATTGAATAAGTATTACCTCACTGCGATTAAAAATTGGGATAAGTGGAAATTTTAAGAAAAAAAGCGCGATTTTCTTAATCTATTCTGAAATAAAATTGCTACAAACAATAGCAAATTGTTTAAACATTTTATTTCAACATCTGGTTATCATTATGAAGTAGTATTTTATGTATTAGAAATAATTAGCATTAAAAGACCGCAAAAAATATCATAATTAGCGCAAAATACTCACAAAACCTATTTTTTCACTTATGGGGTCTTTTCGGGACCCCATAAAACAGACTTATGGGGGTGATATTTCAAAATTGAGACTTCGTTCGCATTCCATGGCTAATTGTGAAAAGAAATTATGAGTTTTAACTCGATTTAGCTAATACTTACGATAAGTAATGCATTCGAGACGATTTCGAGAAAATTCGAGATTTTCTTGAAACATGTTCAAGTGAACTCAAAACTTCATGGAAATCGAGAATCTCGAATCAAAAATTTCGAGATCTCGAGTCGAGAATCTCAGAAAAAAAATCAAAATCTCGAGTCGAGAATCTCGAAACATTTTATTCGAGATTCTCGATCTCCATGAAGGTTTCAGTTCACCTGAACATGCTTCAAAAAATATCGATTTTTCTCGAAATCGTCTCGAATGCATCACTATTTACGATTCTGAATAAAATTTAAAAAAACGTTTTTTTTCTTGGGACTTTTTGGGACTTAATGGGACTTAAATATAATTTTTTTAACAAAAAAATTGAATTATTTTGTTTAACAAAAAAAAATCAATTATTTTTTTTGTGGATTCAAAAAAATGTCCGGGCAATATGCATGAAAATTCGGAAGAGAAAATTTGACCACTCTAATGTATACTAGTGTGGTCCAAATTTTTTTTTCTTCAAATTTTCATCCACGTCACCTGAGAAAAAATTATATTTAGAGGTGGCGCAAGCCCCATGAAGTTTAACACGTATTTCCCATGAGAAAAAAAGACATTTTTGTAAATTTTATTCAGAATCGTCAATATTAGGGTAAATCGATTCAAAATTCCAATTCACTCTTTACAAGTAGCTATAGAGTACGAATTGAATATTACTTTTTGTCTATCACCACCATAAGTGTGTTTTGTAGGATCCCATAAAAAAATCCTATAGTGAAAAATGATTTTTTCGACTTTTTGGCGCTAATGATGATTTTTTTGCAATTTGTTTAATGCAGATTGTTTCAAATAAATAAAATACTACTTTATTCTGATAATTGGATGGTTACATAAATTATTTAAAGAATTTATTATTGTTTATAGCAATTTTATTTTAGAATGGAGTTAGAAAGTGTTAGAAAATAGCAGTTTTTTCAAAAGCTTTTCACTTTTCATCCAATTTCCAATCAGAGTGAAGTGAATAATATATTAAAGTTAAGAAAATGAATTTTCTGTAAAATTTATTATTATTTTTGCTAATATTCAATTTGAATAATGATAGAATGTTGCAGTTTTTTCTTGAATTTTCAAATATTTGTCTTCTGTTTACTTAAAGTATTGTAATGGTCAATTCAGTGTTGTTTTGAATTATAACAAGAAAGTTATTTCAAATTGTAGAAGAAAAATGTCAAATTGCACATATTTTCATATCAGACCTTGTCTAATGTTTATTTATTATTTTGTCCAAAGCTAAACAGGCGAAGCAAATGTGAACATTTACGAAAAAACCGTAAGCTAGCACTTATCTAAGAAAAAAATTTGTAAACAATAATAAATTGTTCGAACAATTATTTTGGTGTACTTGTATTATTAATTACCTAACTCAGTGAAAAGTGGAGAAAAAGTTAAAATTTTTAGAAAAAACTGCAACCATCTGGCATTAATATAGACGAAGATATTTATAAACACTAATAATTTGTTCAAACAATTATTTTTGTTAAATCGAATCACTCATCAAGTATCTCTGAGAGAAAAACAGGATGATAATAAAAAAAATCTAAAAAACCGCAACTTTCTACCATCAAGCAAAGAGAATATGATTAACAACAATAGTAAATCGTCTGAACAATTATTTTTCTTGACTTTAATTGATTTTTACTTCACTCTGATTGAAAAATGGAAACAATTTTTAAAATCTAGAAAAAACTGCAACTATCCAGCATTAATATAGAAGATGACTATAAATAATAATGATTTGTTCAAACAATTATTTTTGCTAAATTTAATTAAATATCAACTTACTCAAAGTTAAAAGTAGACAAAAAGTTTAAATTTTCAGAATAAATCACAATTTTCAGCACGATTCAAAGAGAATATTATTAACAATAATAATCAATTGTTTAAACAATCATATTTTCCAACATTAATTAACCATCACCTCAATACAATTGTAAATTGTAGGACAAATTTTGTAACTGCTATCGTGCTAACAAACTAAAAATCTACGAACTAACAGGCAGACAGACAAACAGACAGACAGACTAACAGACAGACATGTTTTAAAAACCTGTTTTTGGGCTCAAGGGGTCTCAAGACGTGGACATTTTACATTTTTAGAAAAAAAATATAACCGCAAAAAAATGATAATTAGCGCCAAAAAATCACAAAAGCTCATTTTTTTAGGGGATTTTTCTGAGAATCCACAAAATACACTAATGGGGGTGATATTTAAAAAGTAACATTTCACTCGTATATTCTGTAGCTAACCGTCAAAAGAGAAGTTGACTTTCAACTCGATTCAGCCAATATTGACGATTCTGAAAGAAATTGACAAAAAAATTTCATTTTTTCTTATGTGAAAAATGTGCTAAGCTTCATGGGGCTTGCGCTTCCTCTGAACATAATTTTTTTCGAAAACAAACGAATGGATTTATTTTTTTGTTGATTCGAAGGAATTTCCGGGCGATATGCAATAAAATTCGAAGAAAAAAATTGGACTACAATAATGTATACTAGAGTCGTCAAAAAATTCGAATTTCGATTTTTGATGTTGGATAGCACCCAATTTGTTTTTTGTTTCCTGGAAAACTAAATTCCCCATTTTTAGGGTTTTCTAGCCCAAGGCAAAAACCCTTATACTTTCAATCAGGTGTCCATCCATCCTTCTTTTTTTTCCAAGAAGAGGAAGTGAGGGAAACGAGGGTTGGGGGAGCAGGTGAAGTAGAGTAAATGAAGCAAGGGGAAGCAGGGGAAATTAGGGAAATGAGGGGGGGAGTAAGGGATGTATGGAGGAATGTTGGAAAAGGAAGTAGGGGAAGTGAGAGGAAACGAAGGGAGAGATACTAGGAAAAATAAGGGGAAATGAGAGAAAATAAAGAGAGGGGAAGTAGTAAGAATAAGGAAAATGGGGGGAAAGAGAAGGTGGACCAGACTGTCCAATCAATTGAATAAAAAATATAATTTAATAATTTTCCGTGAATGAAAATAAAAAAGATCCTATCAACCGAAAAAACATGATTGACTCATGCACTATCTACATTGCACTCTGAGTCACAGAGAAGGTAAAAAATCAGTATTCTTTCCCACGAGTGAATCAGGAATCAGTGGATAGTCGCATATTGTGGATTCGGTGTGCTAAAGGAGAAGAAAGAGGGGAAGAAATGAGAAAACAACGGCAATAGTGAAGTAGGCACGTAAATGGTCCCACCTCGGACCCGCAGCGGGGGACCAATGTGGCTGCACTTGGTGACCCGAGACGCGACGATCCGATCTACTTGCTTATTCGTCTCGTGTTATATTCTGGCGAAACCCGTCCAAATTCTGCTCATCAAAAATTATGTTTCTTGAGTCTTGATTCCCCCTCCACAAGTTCTTTTTTTATATTTCCCTTTTCTCTTGATGGTTTCGACCATCGCGGAGATCTTATCGTCGAGATTTAGAATGTGGCTTGCCGATCTGGTAGCTCGAATTCGCTTGTTCGTCGTTTATTCCTCGCATTCGACTACTAATTGGTTGCCACGCCTTTTTCGAAACTATAATATGCAAATTTCAATTGAACAAAATTATTTCCTAATTTGTTTCCCATTCATGCCAGGGAACATTAAAAAATTGAGAGTAAATGCAAATGAAGCATTTTGCTGTAAAGAAAACATTCAGATAGGTGTTCTTTACATTCTCATCCTATAATGAGAAGGTATTATATTTGTGTAAAATTTGTAAAATGTATTTGTAAAATTTGTAAAATTTGTAAAATTTGTAAAATATCGACGGTTTGGGACCCCCTGAGCCCGAAAAACAGGTTTTTACAACATTTCTGTCTGTTAGTCTGTCTGTTAGTCTGTTTGTCTGTCTGTCTGTCTGTTAGTTTGTAGATTTTTAGTTTGTTAGCATGACAGCATTTACAAAATTTCCAAAAACAAACTAACCTGAAATTTTTGAGCCAAACAACGCACGATATGAAAAAAATTCAACAGGAGAAGAAGGTTGCTTTCTCAGTATCCTACAATATCTCCAAGAAAACTTCCCCAATTTTTTGAAAAATCGAAAATTCAAATTTTTATCGCACAAAAAATTAATGAAAAATAAAAAATTCCATTTTACGGTCAAGCTATACAAAATACAAAAAAATATGAATCGAAAAAAAATGTTCACTTGAAAAAGATCTGTAGATTTGTTATTAATCGCTTTTTAATGTGACGCGTAGTTTTTGTTTCATTGGTGAAAAAACTGATTTAATAAAAAAATAAATATTTACATTCTCATCCTATAATGAGAAGGTATTAGATTTGTGTAAAATTTGACGGGTGGTGAAGTTCCCTTTAGTTGAACTAATTTGTTGATTTTTTGGTTCAGCTTTATTGTTTTTCAATAAAAATTTTAATATTTCATTTTTGGAGAATACATATTTTTTAATTAAAAATTCCACTACTTGATTGAAAGTTGAACTTCTTCACCGAAAATTTATTTTTTTGTTGGTGAAAATTTACCTATTTTGTTTAAACATAATTTCATTTAATTAAAAATTGAGTCATTCAACTAAAAATTTAACTGTTCCAGATTTCGTTTGAATTTATATTTTTACATTCCCATACTATGATGAGAAGGTATTAGATTTGTGTAAAATTTGACCTCTCCCCCCCCCCCCCCTTATTTTTGTGAAATGTCCACGATTTGACACCCCCTGAACCCAAAAAACTTTTTTCAACAAAATGTCTGTCTGTTAGTATTTTATTGTTATTTTATTTTTATAGTAATTTTAGGAATTTCAAGAAATTCGTAAAAGATTTAAAAGTTTTTAGAGAATCTCAAATGTTTTCAAGTATTCTTAAAGATTCCAAGAAATTTTCAACTGATTTCAGTAATTTAATAATGGGATTTCAAAGGATTTGAATTATTACATGGGATTTAGAAGATTCCAAGGCATTCTTAAGAGCTTTGCAACGTTTCAAGGGATTTCAAAAGATTTCAAAAGACTTGAAATATTTTAGGGATTTTTATATGTTTTCAAAATATATTTGTAATTTATTTAGATAATTTATAAGTATTTTCGAAGGATTTAAAATATTTTAGGTCAGTTCAAAAGATTGCAACAAAATTTTACTAGATTTCAATAGTTTAAAGGGGTTTCAGAAGATTTAAAAAATAGTTGGGCATTTTTAACAATATGAAGTATAGTCAGGACGCTTACAAATTTTTTAGGGATTTCAAAAAATTTCCTATGATTTTAAATATTTTAGGGTATTTTTAAAAATTTCGAGAGATTTCAAAAGATTTCAAATGATTCGAAATATTTCAGAGGATTTTAAGAGGTTCTAAAGCATTTGCAATTGATTTCAGTAACTTATTAATTGGATTCCAAAGAAATTAATATATTTTAGATCATTTTTAGAGATTCCAAAAATTTTTTAATAGATTTCTACGAGTTGCGACGGTTTGAAAAAATTTCAAAGATTTTAGCTCATTTGTGAAAATTTCAAAGAATTTTCAAGACCCGCAAATAGTTTTTAGCTATGTAACAAAATTTCAAACAATTTGAAATATTTTAGGGTTTTTTTTTTATTTCAAGAAATTTTGAAAAGCGTAAAAAAAGGCAAGGCATTTCGAATGATTTCAAAGGATTTGACATATTTTCGGGTATTTTTAAAGACTCCAAGCTATTTTCGCGAATTTCAAAAAGTTTTAGGGAATTTCATAAGGTTTCAAAGAATTGGAAATATTTCAGGAAATTTCAAATGATTCCAAGGTAGTTTGGATGGATTACACAAATTTCAAGGGATTTCTGAAGATTTGGATTATTGCAAGGGATTTGAAAAAAAATTTCATGCGGTTCTAAAGCATTTCCAAGCATTTAGGAAGAAATCTTACGATTTGAGAGAACTGATTTAAAAATGCAATTTAAAAATTCCAAGGGATTTTATGAAATTTCCGAGGATTTTAATAATTATAAGGGATTTAATTAATTTTCCAGGATTCCAGGAAACATGACCAGATTTCATAGAAACTTGCAGAATTCTAAAATGTTTTAATAGATTATAAGGAACCTATTTATAAGAAGTACGGAATTTTATAGAATTTTCAGAATTGGAAGAGATTAAAATTCTGTTTTAAATTCATTTGAATCCACTTGAAATTCACTCTGAATTCTTATTAACTGATTTCTTTTAAATTCTATTGAATTATTTGACATTTTTATCAATCTTCTTTCCCAAAGCGGGAGATTTGTAACAACCTGAATATTCAATTTTACTTTTTTGACATATTTCGATATAATTCGACCCCAGGAGGTCGGAAATACAATTTCCAAAAAACCTCTGTGTTTGTGTGTGTATGTGTGGCTGTGTGTGTGTGTGTAACTTTCTTCTGTTGACCATATCTCGAAAACTAAAAGAGTTATGATCATGAAATTAAGACGATTTGTGTTTTACCTTGTTTACTTAAGAAAAACTTTTTTTGTATTCAAAATACAGCAGAAAGATATCTAGTGTATTTGTTCGCGTCTTCAAGACGCAATAATCATCTTATTGTTCAACCTTTTATGGCTCACCAATACTGATTTATGAAGTTTCCGAAAAATTGTTCTTCTGTTTATATTAGAAAAACTTTTTTCAGAATCAAAATTCTACAATACGATATACAGTCTATTTGTTCGCATCTTGGGGACGCATCGATTGACCTGTTGTTGAACCTTTCATGATCCACTATAGTACCGATTTGTGAAGTTTCAAAAAAATTAGTTTAATTGATCACATGGGAAGAACTTTGTTCAGATTAGGAATACTAGAGTACTGTATCTGATATGTTTGTTCGCGTCTTCGAGACTCGTTGAATGACCTATTGACGAACCATCAATTACCTCTCATCATCTAATAATAGCGATATATGAATTTAAAAAATATATTGTTCATCTTGTTGATATGAGAAATTATTTTTAAATATTGGGAATATGATAGTATTGTACGATATAGTTATTCGCATCTCCAAGGCATATTCATTGTCCAATTGAAGAATCTCTCACGACCTACCATAAAAAGGTTAATATAGGTTTTAGATTTATTAAAAAAATTATTTACTTTGCTTCCTCAAGGATTTTTTAAATGGAAATATAAAGTATTGAATTTGATGTAATTGTTCGCGTCTTCGAGAAGGGTGGATTGACCTATTGACGAACTTTCGATGACCATTCTTGATCAATTGATAGCAACTTGGAAAGATAAAAAAAGTTAAGTTGTTTCTATGAAGGAAGCGTTGGTGTTAATTTGGAACATAATACTTCTGTAATTTGAAAATTTGTTCAACACAACAGAACAATACAATTTACATTTTAGTGGGCTCTATGATTTTCTGAAGATAAGATTTTTTTTTCAAGATAAAATAAACTTTTTTAGTATTTATATATTTTTTTGTTCATCTTGAAGTTTTCTAAGTCACCTCAAGTTCTCAGGCATTTCATCAAATTCTTTTGAATTCCATTGAATTTTCATATACACATTTCTCTTGAATCTTTATGAAGTTTATCAAATTCTTTTCATTTCCTTCAAATTCTTTGAAATAGAAAAATGATATAAAAATAATTTAAATATTCAAAAAATTTCCTTCTTCCAATTGCAAACTAATTGAAAATCTTGCCTTTAACCCTGTCAAAATTTTGAAAGTATAGAAGAATCTTCCAATTCTGAAAGAAGAAATTTAAAAAATATCATACATTTTAAGAAAATAAAAATTACGAAGAAAAATGATCCTTCTTCTAATTTATAGTATACTGAAAACCAAGCTTTCCTCCTTTCCCGGTCGACAAAATCGTAAAAATACGAAATTATTTTAATTTTGAGTGGAATCTCATTATTATTAATTGTTTCATTCATATTTATTCATAAAAACTCAACACTTTCAATTAAAAGTTGAAAATGGGGCAATTAAAATTATATCATCGAAAGTTTAAGTTGAGCACTCTAAAATTTTAACGATTCGAGGCTTTCCATTTTACACAATTCAGTTTCGTATTAATAAGTTTTTAATATTCAATTGATAATTACTTATTTCAAATAGACAGTCAAATATTGCTCAACATTACAAAATTGTTCTTTTTTTCAATTAAATTTTTTTGAATTGAATGTTTTCAGAATGGAATATTTAAGACTAAAGCAATATTTTAATTTTGAAATTGAATAAAATCGACAAATTTTAATTCCATGAATTACAAATTGTTTGAAAACTGAAAAAAGTTTATAAAGCTTTTCTTGGACGTTTGAATTTGTTCAACTAATAACGCTTTTGAATTTAATAAGTAAAATCTTCAACGGATTCTGAATTTCTTAAGTCTTGAAAGCTACATTTGAAGATTCTTTACATTGGAAATAAACGCTTGAAAATGAACAGTTAAAATGAAAAATTTTCGAACTAAAAGATTTCAGAATTAGGCATTGTGAACTGATTCACTAAAATTGTGCATAATTTAACAATTAAATTTTTAAATTTAAGAAAAAAAGTTGAAATAAAACCTATTGACAATTGAAAAATCTTGCAAATGTCAACCTTGAGATTTCAATAATTTGAAAGTTATGGAGTGGGAAATAAATTTAAAAAAGTCAATGTTTCTTGTAAGCAGCTAAACCAATTTTCATGAAAAATATACGGATACGAAAAATTGTTGCCTTCAATATTTTGTTCTGAGGTTATGCTTCAGAGTGACACCACCATTTTTTCAATTTTGCTAAGGTGTCTACTCTAACATATTTGTTCTCCATATTAATAAGAATGATACGCCATTGTTGAAAAAATATTCCGAATTGAAAAAAAATTATCTTTTTTTTCAGTCACAATTTTTTTTCAGTTCTTCCAGGAAATGTTCTCATTGGTTTTCATATAATATATTTTGTTCATTAATATATGTTGAGCTGACTTCAACTAATTTAATTAAAAATTTCAAAAAATCCAATATTAACCCCTTCGTTGGCAGAGAATTCAAACAAAAGTGCCCAAAATTTCAGGAAAATTTGTTATCCTAAAAATTTGTATCCTTTCGTTCTTAAGGCCGCTGAGTCCGAATCTGAAGTCAAAAATCAGAAATTCAAAATTGCGGATCCAATATGGCCGATGGAAATACGAAAAAAAAGGCTTGATTTGGATAAATCTTGGTACTTACGGGTTTTTGGGGTCGCTGAACCAAGATCTAAAGTAAAAATTCGAAAAATTAAAGTGGCTTATCCAATATGGCGGACAAAAATACAAAAAAACGGCTCAATTTGGATAAATCTTGATACTTACGGGTTTTGGGTGTCGCTCAATCCGAATCTACGAAGCCAACTACTACCTCTATGGTTCTACTATCTACTTCTATGGATCTACTTCCTATGGTTTGGTCCGCCATATTGAATGCGCTACGTTGAATTTTCGAAGTTTGACTTCAGATTCGGATTCAGCGACCCCAAAAACCCGCAAGTACCGAGATTTATCAAAATCGAGCGGTTTTTTGTATTTTAGTCCGCCATATTGGATCCGTCATTTTGAATTTTGGAATTTAGGCTTAAGATTCGGATTCGGCGACCCCAAAAAGCTCCGAGTAACACTTTAGTGCAGAATCGGAATAAGTTAAATAGGAAAAAATAAGATTGACGCAATTTGCTTCAATGCCACGCAGGGCACGGAAAATTTTGACACATTTTGCGTCAATGCCAGCGAAGGGGTTAAACTATTGGTCATGAAACGTTTCGAGGTTATCATTTAAAATTTGACACGTTTTTCAATAAAAACTTTTTTAAAAACGTCTAAAAAATATATTATATTATATGGTTATATTTTTGTTTCTACAAAAAATCTACTTCATCATTCTAAAAGGCTGAAAATATGTAATGAAAGGGGAAGGGAAAAAAGGGAAAAAGGAGAAATAAGTAGAGAGAAAGTAGGGAAAAGAGGGGATATGAGGAGAGTGGATTGAGAGCAAGTAAAGAGAGGGGAAGTAGGGAAGTAAGGGGAAATCAGGCGATAGGAAATATGGTGAAGGGAGGTAAGAGGACGGTTTAGGAAGTAGTGGAAGTGAGGTGAAAGAACGCGATAGGAAGTAGGGAAAGTTAGTGGAGCGGGAGTGAAGGAAAATAAGGGAAGGGAAGGTAAGGAACGTGAGAAGAAGTTCATAAAGAGGAAGTAGGGCAAGTATGGGGGATCAGGGGTGGGAAAGCAGGGAAAATAAGGGGACGGTAATGAGATAAAGGGAAGAAGGTTGAAAATTGTAGGATCGGCACAAGGGTGAATGAGGAGGAATAGGAGGAGTTATGGGGAATTATTCGAGAAGTAGAGAAAGTAAGTAAGTGGGGAAGGAAAGTAGAGAAAATGAGGGAGGGGGTAGAAAAATGTAGTAACCGTGAGTGAAATAAGGGGAAATGATTCAAAATAAGAGTGAAAGAAGTGAAGGCTGCGGATGGGAAGTAGAAGAAGCAGAGTGTAAGCTCTCGGATCGAGAAGAAAAGGATTTGGTGATGGAAGAAGTTGAGGAAGGGGGCGAAGCGTGAAACTAGGGGAGGAGGATGAGGAGAATGCAGTGATTAGGGTTGGAAAGTAAATGAGGGGGAGATTCGAACAACCTAATTAGCATCTCAATAAGCTACGAAACCCTTTTTTTCAGTGGCGCAGTGCCAAAGCTGACTACTTTTTTCTCGAATGCCTACATTACCCCCAGCATTTGTGCCTGGAACGCTTTTTACTTTTCCTCTTAGCTGTGTGAAGAAAGATGTAACATGATCCCTTGAACTTGATTGACAAAAGATGTGACTCCTCATGAGATAATATTTCCAGCAGGAAGAGCATCTTCGACACGAGATGAGGCTGGAAAGGCAGCAAAGTAACTTAGGACCCACTGGTAGTATCGCGTATCATGGATGGCTCATGGCGGTTTTCGCTCTTCGCTACTTAACTAACTTACCCCTGCCAAGGTTGGCAGTGGCTGGCAGCGAGGACGCGGAAATTCTTAACGCTGTTAAGATATGTTAATTTTGTTTACCTATAAGCTATTAAAGGGGTTCTAACGTGCTTAAAGCTAAACCAGTTTAGTTTTCGCTCGGTATGTTCACGAAGGATCCTAAGGGATCTAAGAAAGGGCTGCAACTGGCTCTCTAAGGAGGGCATACTTCGAGTTCCGCGCGGGTGCCATCGGATCTTATCTTCTGCAGTCTCTAGGCAAACACTCGTGCAACCGAATATCGGGATTCGAGAAAGCGCGAGAAAAGCTCCCTTCACAAAGCCATTCGGAAGGAAAGCCCATCAGAAACTTCGATCTCTAATCCAAGAGGGTCCAGGGTTTCGAGTCAAGCTTCTGATTGTGGGTCTGAAGGGTCGTCCATAATAATCGTCATCTCGACATGCAAAAAAATCAAGATAGGCAAGGGTAAAATGAAATTTCACTAATTTTTCTTTTAACCTCCACGGATCTTCATTTTTTTGCGTGCTCAGATCACCCTCAGAATTTTACTCTCCTTTTTGCCCTTTGCTTTTCCTGTATATTCTGCGTTTTATCGCATTACTATTGAGTTCAGTTGACAATGTGCCCAAGTCACCATGTGGTAAACTAAATAACAAATAAGCTTCCGCAACGTATGTATACCATTAAGCCATTTCCCTTTCGGGGTAGGCGTGACACTACCCGATTCGGGTAGTGTTTCTGGGTGGATAGTTTCTTATAGTAAATAACTACAAGTCTGCGCTCACCACACCCACGACACGCCAACAGCACGCAGTAGTATTATTCGCGGACGGTCACCCATCCAAGTACGAATCGCGCCCAACACTGCTTAACTTCAGTGATCTAACGAGAACTGGGGGTTTCAGCGTGGTATGGCCTTTAGCAATGAATTAGGAATAATTAAAAATATGAGACCACAGCCCAAGATGGTCTCAGGACACAGGACATATGGTGATTTTTCAAGAAACTAGAGTAATCGTAAGGGATTACATTGATTCAAATAAACATAATGTAGATTCCATAGCAAGTTCAATATGAAGGGCTTCAAATGCCTGCAATTTTAAATCGAAATAAATTGCATTTTCGAAATAACAGTTAAATTTTCAACCAAAAAAAATTGTCTCACAGATGATTTGAATCTTTAAGTCAAAAATACGAATTTTCAGCAACAACAAAAAGTAACTTCCAGCCAAACAGTTGCATTAGCAACCAAATAGTTGAACTTTCAAGCAAAAATGACGAATTTTCAATTGAATAGATGAAATTTTGACCAAACCGTTAAATTTTCATGCAAAAAAGATGCATTTTTTCAGAGAAAGTTACATTTCCAGAAAAGAAATAATTTACAGCCTGGGTGTATTCACAAAGTATTTGATACGTTTTTTAGAGAGCGTATATAATATTTTGTATATTACCTCCCAAGAAAGATGACTTTTCTGCACTAAAAAAACGAATTTTGAATAAATCTGTTGAATTTTGAACCAATTAAATGAATTTTTTCGAAGACAGCGGAATTTTCAACAAAAAAGTTCATTTTCAACCAAGAAATATGCGTTTCCTACCATACAAGATGAATGTTCAACACACAAGATTAATTATCTATCCAAAAAAACTTTTCAGCAAAATACTTGAAAATATTTGAAGTTTTGAGTTATAGCTTTATAAATGAATTCTAATAATTTTAATGAATTTCTAAACAGAAATATAATTGTTACATTGTCATATAAAAAACAAAATTTTCAATAAAAAAGGAAGAATTTTCAAAAGAATAGTTAAATTTTCAACCAATGGGGTAAAACCTAAAAAATAAGTTTTTAAGGAAGTAGTTTTTTTAACCAAACAGTAGAATTTTGAAGCAAAGAAACGAATTTTTTACCAAGAAAATTAGCTTCAAACCAAATATGACTAATTTTCAATTACATACATAAATTTTGAACCAAAATGTTGATTTTTTAAGTCAAGAAGACGAATTATCTGCGAAAAAATTAATTTTTTACCTAACAGTTACATTTGTAATTAAATTGTTAATTTTTAACCAAATAATTCAATTTTGTACAGAAATTGCTTAATTTTTAATTTAAAATATAAAATTTGAACTAAAAATGTAGTTTTAAACGAGAAAGATTAACTTTCTACAAAACTGTTGAATTTTCAGCGAAACATGTATGAGTTTATATTTTAAGCAATGAAAATGTTATAATTTAAAATCAGAATTAATTAACTTTAATTAAAAAAGACCCAAGTACAAAAAAAATTGTTAAATTTTCAACCAAGACAGATTTATTTTTCACCAGACAGTTTCATTTTCAAACGAAGGTTTAATTTTCAATCAAAAAGATGATTGCTGAACCCAGAAAAATAATTTTTCACCAAGGAAGACGAATTTTTAACATAATACATTAATTTTTAAAGAAATAAAGGAATTTTCGATTGGAACAGAGAAATTTTAAACCAAATAGTTGAATTGTTGGCTAAAAAACATCAATTTTAAACTAAAAATGAAATAGATGAATTTTCAGTTCAAGAAATTATTTTTCAACTAGAAATAGAACGAACTTTCAACAAACTAGTTGAATTTTGAACGAAATAGTTCAAATTTCTTATATGAATCTTCAACTCAAAAAATAAATTTTCAACCGAAACAGATTTATTCTTGACCAAACAGCTTCATTTTCAACCGATGAGATGAATTTTCAACAAAACTTATGAATCTTCGAAAAAAATTAATTTTTAAATAAGAGTTCCATATCCTACTAAATATTTTCATTTTCAATCAAAAAGATGATTGTTGAACCCAGAAAAATAATTTTTTGCCAAAGAAGACGAATTTTTAACATAATACATCAACTTTTAAACAAATAAAGAAATTTTGTATTGGAACAGAGGAATTTTAAACCAAATAGTTGAATTTTTGGCTAAAAAACATTGATTTTAAACGCAAAATGGAATAGATGAATTTTCAGTTCAAGAAATTATTTTTCAACCAGAAATAGAACCAATTTTCAACAAACTACTTAAATTTTGAACGAAATGGTTGAAATTTCATATATGAATCTTCAACTCAAAAAATTAATTTTCAACATAGCAGTTCAACTTTTGAATAATTATTTGAATACTTAATGAATATGTATGCATTTTTAACAAAATATTTGCATTATAAACAGAACAATACAAATTTTAACGAATAGTGGAATTTTTTATCAAATAGTGGAATTTTCGAATAAGGAAGGTAAATCTGAAACCAGATAATTGAATTTTCAGCTTAAAAAAAGATGATAAATTTTGATCTGAAAATAAAATAGTTAAAATTTTGGTAAACGAATTATTTTCGAATTAAAAAGTGAAACAAAGTTTCGACAAAATAGTTCCTTTTCAAACAAAGTAGTTCATTTATCTACCAGAGATTTGAATCTTCAAGAAAGAAATGAATTTTGAAGAAAACACTTAAACGTTAAGTTTCGCAGTTGAATTTTCGACCGAAGAGGTTACTTTTCGACAACATAATTTACATTTAAACAAAATAATGTAATTTTGAACCAAACAGTGGAATTTTTAACTAAAAAAGATACACTTCCAACGAGAAATAAGAGTCAAATTTTCTTCCAAACAATTATTTTTTAATCAATAATAAAACGAATTTTCAACAGGGTAGGGTAAGACTGACAATGATTAGGACTAGTGCTAGTCGTCAGAACCCTTGTGTAATTTGCTTCAACAAATAAGAAAATGCAAATATCTAACCGTTTTCATATGGTACTACACTGCTGAAGGCTGGTGACCTTCTCATTATAAAACACCAACCATGACTCTTCTGGTTCCAATTCTGTCCCCACACTCCCCACCGTTAACCAAAGTTTGGTGGGACTGACGTTATAGTCTGACTCTCCACCCTGCGATGATTAACTACTTAAATTGGACATGATTTCGACTCGTAAAATAAATTTCTCGATTAAAGGTGGGAGTTGGGCTTACACTTTCAACAATAAATAACAGAAACAATGAAATAGCTTTGGAATGGACTAAAACTTTGATTAACTGAAGGCATGCACCCGGTACCGTTTCAGGACCATCTTTCGCAAACTTTGTTTGAAATTGATCATCAGGAGACGTACTCAACCTTACCTGAGTCCGTAAGGTTACTTCCACTGCACCCCCCCCCCCCCCACTACATTAGCAGATTTCGCCCCCCCCCAGCCCTTTCAAAATTGGTAACGTAGTTTATGGAGAACCTTTTGGGAAAGTATACGATGCGAAAAATGTTACGGCCACTTGCACTCATTACTAATCCGCAAGCAGAACAATTTAAAGTGTTTGCCATCACTAATAACCCGGCGAGCAAACGCGGCATTATTAACAGGTTTGCAAACATCTCCTGTATTAGTGATTCCGCCGCACCGCCACCCTATAACCTGCAGAGTCTTTACACCAGCCAAACCTGGCTTCCAACCCTTATTCCGATCTCTTGTACAGATATTTGCCATGTCTACACGACCAAATTATCCCCGGCGATTTCAAGATAAAGGATTTTCCTGCGAATGGTAGATGAAAGTCGAGACTCGAGTTGTCACGACAGGCTCAAATCCGCCGGGGTAATCGAATCTATACTAAGGGGCCGTATACTTAAATTATCTAACTGTTCAAGGCGGAGGGAGGGGACAAGAGATTTTGTTGAGATTTGTTACGGAAGGTGGGGGGGGGGGGGAATCCCTCATTCATATACGTAATTTTTGGAAATTCACAAATGAAAAAAGTAACTCGCAAAAATTGTACAGAAATTCAATATGACTTCAACTTTACGCATCAAAGAAAACTGGTGAGCGAAAAAAGGAACCTAGCCAAAAACAATTTTTCATCAAGTCAGGGAAACGTCAGGGATTTAGAAAAAAAAATGTTTTGAAAGTCAGGGAATTATTATAATTTTATATAACTGTCAAGCAGAATGAAATTTAAGTTTTTCAATTTTTATTTGAAATTGTTTTAGTCCGCTTATAAAAGATTCTAGGTTTAAAATGTTACAAATGTAATATTCTAATTTTTGAATATTAATGGTCAGGGAAATGAAAAATTGGTCAGAAAAAAATTAGAGAATTTGAAAAATCAAGTTTTGCGGTAACTCTGATATAACATTATTGTTAGAAATTTATTTGCTTTCTATTTCTATTTCTTTTTTTTACAGTTGCTTCCCCCTGAAAAATTTTTTTTAGTTGTAAATTTTATCATTTGTTTCGAAATTGAACAGTTTTGTTGAAAACTCAATCTTTTCGCTTGGAAATTCCACTAGTTCGTAGAAAATTTACGTTTTGAGAAGAATTCATATTTTGGTGTTGGAAAATCAATTGAAATGTTTTTTGGATGAAAATTCGACTATTCTTACATTCTCATTCTAATGAGAAGGTATTAGTTTTATGTAAAATTTGACATTGTCAGTTTTCATTAAATCTCCACGTTTTGAGACCTCCTGAGTCAGAAAAAACGATTTTTGCGAAGGTGTCTGTCTGTATGTATGTTATGTATGTCTGTTTGTCCGTCTGTCTGTAGTATCGTATAGGCACGATAACTTTTGAAAGATTCATCAGATTGGATTTTGCTTCGGCACACTTTTTTATAGCCTGAAAAGAAATAACGCGTTCGTTAACCAGCTATTTGGGATAAAAATTCAAAAAGTTAACACATTTTGAAAATTTTTGAGACCACTTCTTTTAAAGATTAAAAATTTCTATGTGCGGTTATTAGTAGTACGCAAGAAACAAAATATCCTAATGACTTTTTCTGTTGAAGAAAAATTACCGGAGTTATAGCATTTTGAAAATTCCAAAAAATAAACGAAAATGAACATTTTAGGCCGAAAAAGGCACGATATGAAAAAAGTCGAGATGAGAAGAACGTTGCTTTTTAAACATCTTACAATATTTTCATAGCAACTTTTTGAATAAAAAGAAAATTAAAAATTCAAATTTTGATCACACAGAAAAATGAGAAATAAAAAATTCCATTTTTGCAACACCCACCTCAAAAGTTGACGTTTTCATCCTTCTAAATGGTGCCTACAGGTCCTTATTGAGCAGACTGGGTGCAAAATAATTTTCGCCAATGCGCATTTTGAAGATGGCTTACTTTAGGCACTGGTGAAAAAGCAGCGCATGCGCACACTAGCATAGGTACCTTTAAATACTGGTGTTGATATCTTCTTAAAATGAATTTACATTTAACTTGAACAAATTTTTTAATGATTGAAGTTTTGTTTTTAGGGTTTTTTTTTTGGTTTTTTTTGAAAATTTATCTCTATTATTGAAAAATTCATCCGAGTAGAAAATTCATCTTTCTTTGATAAGAATGCAACTGCTTGGTTGGAAATTTAATAAAATTGTTAAGAAGCTATCCTTTTTGGTATAAAAATCTATTTGTTTTTTGTAAATTCAACTATTTCGTAAAAAATTGGCCTCTTGAGAAAGTTTCACAGTTTGTGTTGAAAAATCAATTTAAATATTTTGTGGATGAAAATTCAACTATGTTTCTAAATATTTGTCTTTTATATTCAAAAAATTATCTGTTCTACCAGAAAATTAAACTTTCTTGGATGAAAATTTGACTCTTTGATTGAGAATTAAATAACTTTTTCAAGAAGGCATCCTTTTCATATGAAAATTCAACTGTTATCATTGAAAATTCGTCTTCTTGAGTTGAAAATTCAAGTATCTTCGCAGAAAATTCATTTGTTATTCGAACGTTCTTGTTTGACATTTTTCTTTGAACCACTCTGTTAAGCAATACCTTAACAAACCAAGTAAAAAATTACTTCAATGTTACACCAAATTTTTGAATTGTTAACTGATACATTTTTGACTCAAAATGAAATAGTTGAATTTTCTGTTAAAACAAAAAATAATTCCTAACTGAAATATACAAATTTTTAACAAATGGTAGAAAAAGTTTCAATCCAGTACTTTAATTTTTAATACAAAAAAGGTTAAAGATTCACCGAGTTGTTAAATCTTCAAACGCAAACTTGAATTTTCCACCAAGAACAATAATTTTCTACCAAAAAAGACGAATGTTCATCAAAATACATAAATTTTTATCGAATAGTTTAATTTTCAACTGAAAAATATCAATTTTTAACCAAAAAATGGAATAGATAAGTTTCGAGGCAAAAAAATTTATTTTTAACCAAAAAAAGGAATGGAAAAAAGTCAAATTTTCAATTCGCAAGGTAAATTTCAACTAAAATGATGAATTCTCAATTGGAAAAATGAATGTTTAATGCAGTAGTTCGACTACAAACTAGAGAAGATAAAATTTCAACCAAGAATGGAATAGTTGCATTTTCAGATAAAACATGAATTAAAAAAAAAAAAAATTCACATGAAATAGGTCAATTTTCAACTAAGAATATGAAATTTTAACTAAAATCATGAATTTACAAACAGAAAATAATTTTCATCAAAATAGTTCAACTTTCAACCAAGTGATTGCATTAAAAAAAATGAATTCTAAGCGAAGCATGCCATAGTTCACACTGAAACCAAATAATTTTTGAATTTTGATTGAAGAACAATTAAATTCAACCATTGAAGACAAAATTTTACCACAAAAATTGAATCTTGACCAAATTTTCGATTTATTTTCAGCCTGATAATATGAATTTT
Organism: Andricus quercusramuli; assembly: GCA_932178445.1. Lineage (NCBI taxonomy): Eukaryota > Metazoa > Arthropoda > Insecta > Hymenoptera > Cynipidae > Andricus > Andricus quercusramuli. The sequence continues at coordinate 210,006 of CAKNXH010001221.1, forward strand.
ACTAGATTAATTGAATTTTCGACCCATGAAGATGATATTTCAAGAAAATGATTGAATTTTTATCCAAAAAGGTGCATTAACTGAAATGATAAAGCTTCAATAAAAAAATGAATTTTTCGCCATAGTATTTTAATAAATAACCAAACAGTTGAATTTTCAACCCAAGAAGACAAATTTTCAACAAAACAGTTGCATTTTCAATCCAAAAAGATGAATTTTCTATCAAAAGGGATCAACTTTCAATCTAAAATGACAAGCAAGGTTAATATTTTTAAAATTTTTTAAAATTGATATTTCAACCACAGGATCAATTCGAAATGAAACTGTTGCATTTTCGTTTAAAAATATCAATTTCCGACAAAGAACCCCAACATAACAGAAGAATGATTTTTTCCCCTGTCAAAAACGTGAATATAACCTGAAAATGTTCGAAAGCTAAAAATTGTATGCCAACTATAATGATTTTTGTTTTAAAATACTCACTTTAGGTGTAAAACGCTTACGTAACCTGAAAATGGTTAAGAAATTATAAAAATTTAGAATGGAACGATTTTTATTCAATATAATTATAGATATAATTTTAGATTAAGAATACCCATTTCTGGCGTACAGCGCTGACGTAACCTAAAATTAATAGATTTGATACTTTCACGATGATTCATTATAATAAATTTAAATTTAAAATTTAGAATTTTAAAATTTTAAAGATTTTTCGGGTTTCAATCGTGTGCATTTATCGTGTTTTTAATCGTGTTTTTTTAAAAAAGACTTGATTGGCCAATCAAGTTTAAGTAGTCCCCACCATGGGGCACTCTGGCCAATCACAGGCATCGTAGAGAATACATATATAAGAACAACATAACCTGAAACTTCAGTTTCAGGTCAGCCTTGAAGAAGTGAACTGCAATGTTCACGAAACGTCGGCAACATTCATAGTTTCGCACACGATTGAAACCCGAAAAATCTTTAAAATTTTAAAATTCTAAAATTTAAATTTATTATAATGAATCATCGTGAAAGTATCAAATCTATTATTAAAGAACTCTACGGGGAGAGTTTCCTTACTAAAACTAACACTTTTAGTAAGCTCAGGTCTTCTCAAGCTAAACTACTAACATCTTTAGCTTTCTTAAAACGGTGTAGGGACAATAACATCGTCCCAAAATTCTTACAGTTGAAAAACCATTTGGGAACATCTAAATCCAAATCAATTCTACATAAAACAAGTTTGCTTCTCTTAAAAGAAAGGATACAACATACCAAATTTGAACTGCACACTACCTCCAAAAAACTATTAAAACTTCATCTTTTTCTATCAAACATTCTCAGATTTGACATTTGGTCCACATTGGACCGCATATCATTTGACCAATCCCAACGGATTAAAGATTTTTGCACTGAGAAACAAAAAATAAAATTTGACAAATTACTTCCAGTAAAGCACGCACCATTAACTAATACAGTAAAAAACATCTCTAACCATCATCTCAGCAACGAAATGATTTCAGCCTTATCTAAAGGACATAATTTTGCAGTCGCCCCCTCCAAAATCCCAAAAGAAGAAATCATCAGTAATTTGGAATCCACAATATACACCCTTCCACCCGAAAAAGCAAATGACATACGACGTAGGACAGCCAACATTTTACACGAAGCCCAACTTCCTTCCTCAAACTTAACAAAACAAGAAAATACAGCTAATAAAGAACTCAATCAGAATGAAGACATCATAATATTACCCGCAGACAAAGGCAACACAACAGTAATTATGAATAAAGAAGACTATAACAACAAAATCATGGACCTTCTTACTGACGATACATATAAAAAGCTCAAAAAAGACCCCAGAAAAACAATAACCAGAAAAACACAAAGCCTCCTAAAAGACTCAAATCTTGACAGCGATACAATATCTAAATTGAAACCTACTAATCCTATCTCTCCAAAACTTTACGGACTTGCAAAAATTCACAAAAACAACATCCCACTCAGACTGATCGTCAGCGCAATAAACTCTCCAACTTACAACCTAGCACGCCTTCTCGCCAAAAAACTTAAGCCTTTCACAGGAAACTCTATCACACACATCCAAAAGTATCTCTCTTTACAAAAGTACCAATCTCTGATACAATCGATATTATTAAATCATTTGCAAACTTCCCCTCCAATCTCACACCTTTAATAGAACACTGTCTCACTAATACCTATTTCTCTTTCAATAACCAATTTTACGAACAAACCTCAGGAGCAGCAATGGGATCTCCAATCTCACCTGTAATAGCCAACATTTTTATGGAAAATTTAGAAACTAAAATCTTTAACAAATCCAAGCTTAAACCGGAATTCTGGTGCCGTTACGTTGACGACACTTCTGTCATCTGGAGACACGGACTAGACGAACTAAACAAATTTTTTCGATTTCATCAATCAAATACACCCTAATATCAAGTTCACTATGGAAATTGAACAAAACGGAAAATTACCTTTCTTGGACGTACTAGTTTATAAAAGATCTGATCACACATTAGGACATGAAGTTTACAGAAAACCCACGCATACAAACAGATACCTGCATGTCTCCTCCCACCACCACCCATCTCAAAAGCAATCGGTCATCAATTCCCTTGTATACAGAGCTGTCTCCATAACAGATAAAGATAACTTACAAAAGGAATTACACAATGTTAAACAAATCCTAATACAAAACGATTACACAAACAAACAAATTAATAAAGCAATAAGAAAATACACTCAAGAAAATAAGTCAACACAACCTACTAAAGAAAAAGAGAGAAAAACAACCACCATCCTACCCTACATTCAAGGTATCACGGAACAAATAGGAAGAATTCTCAGCAAACACAACATCCAAACTATATTTAAACCACCTGCAAAAATAGGACAACTTCTAAACAACCCTAAAGATAAAAAGGAACCTTTCAGTGATCCGGGAGTATATCAAATCCCTTGTTCTTGTGGTAAAGTCTATATTGGAGAAACCGGGAGGGCGGTAAGTCAACGTGTAAATGAACATGAGAGTAAAGTTAGGCTAAAACATTTCACACAATCAGCAGTAGCTGAGCATCATATCGAAACAGGACATAGTATTTTATTTGACAAAACAACCGTCATTGCCAAAACGTACAATAAATTTCCAAGAAAACATAGAGAAGCAATCGAAATCTTGAAACACCCTAATAACATCAATAGGGACAATGGATATAATACCAATCCGATTTGGCTTTCCGTCCTCCCGGGTTTTTTAAAAAAGACTTGATTGGCCAATCAAGTTCAAGCAGTCCCCACCATGGGGCACTCTGGCCAATCACAGGCATCGTAGAGAATACATATATAAGAACAACATAACCTGAAACTTCAGTTTCAGGTCAGCCTTGAAGAAGTGAACTGCAATGTTCACGAAACGTCGGAAACATTCATAGTTTCGCACACGATTGAAACCCGAAAAATCTTTAAAATTTTAAATTTAAATTTATAACCTAAAATTGTTGTAAATTTTACATTCTTATGATGATGATTTCTGTTTAAAAATGCTACCCATATGAGAAAGAAGTATTGCTAAGTATTGGATCCAGCATTTCTTTACGAAAAACAATTGGATTTCCAATACTTTTTCGCGAAAAAAGTATTAGATCCAATACCTACCAATACTTCTTTTTCACAAGGGTGGCTTCTGATGAAATAAAACTAACACAACCTAAAGTTTTCAGAAATTATAACTCTCCTTCAAAACTTTATGAAGTTATAATAGAATTCTTCGAAAAAAATATAAATATCCAAAGAAAAGCGAAAATTAAATTTTCAATTGAGTTATTAAATTTTTTAAAGACATTGAAATTTTCTGCAATATCAAATTTCCAATCAAACTCATTGTATTTTTTCCTAAAAATATTTTAAATACCTATTTCTGATATTTCACACTTAGGATCAATATTTGTGAATATAATTATGCAAGACATTGTTGCTATCTTCGTTGTCACAATAGTAACTCATAACGTAAATATAAAAATAGATTAATTTTAAAGTTTCTGCGAAAGAATTCGCGGATAAAAAAATGAACAGTTTGAACAGAGATATCAGTAAGATAAAACCTCTGTTCATCCAACGTTCTTTCAGCAGATGATTTAATTGTTCTTATGATTAAAGATCATTCATAAATAATTATTTTCAAAAAGGTAGATGCAAAATTCTAGCGAGTTGTGATGGTCAGAATTGGTGAAATTTTTGTGAAATTGGTATGGAAGCACAAAGATTCGGTACATGATTCCGGAAGAATTTCGGCAGATCTGCAATTTTTAAATCAAATTAACAATTCATTTTTTTTATATCTAAATTAGCTGAGATTCACCACAACAAATTCTCAAAAGTAATTTAAATGAACGGTCTACAAGAATAATAATTTGAAAAGTTTTCATCGATTATCTCGGTTCGCTCTTTTTGTAGATCCTGTTTCCTTAAATATCACGGCGAGTTAGGGCTACAGAGTAAGGCACAATAAATTAAAATGAAGAATAATCGTAAAGTTTGAATATGCTATGAAAATGTGTTGCATACATTTAATACTTCACAGTACCTAAAAGCCATAAAAGTTTGGATATTTATGGATTGGCGATAAAATACGATAGCATAATTTTCAGATACAATATTTTGCCTGAATTGTCTCGAACTCTCTTATATGTATTCAAAGGGGAATTCGTACTATAAGCAGACATCCCACGCGCATGATATCTCGATAGTGGATCGCTCTGACACACAAAAGCAGCCTTAGGCGAATCAACCATATTTATGCTTTGTTGTGGACATAAAGACTTACCGTAACTACCAGACCTGAATGCAATGTCGTTGAGTATTTCATCGTGATGCATTTGCATTTTGTGTCTTTGCGTTTTGCGATTTTTGGGTCTTGCGGTCTTTGCGTCTTGCGGTCTTTGCGTTTTGCGGTCTATACTTCTTACGGTCTTTGCGTCTTGCGGTCCATGCTTCTTACGGTCTTTGCGTCTTGCGGTCTTTGCGTCTTCCCAACTCGAAATGTCACCAGGTTCATTTCACAGGCGAACATCAAATCATTAGATATTTTAAAACCAGTTATGTTCATTTTTGCCCAGTCAAATAAGAGAGACAAACAAAGTGCACCGTTTTTGAGAAATTGTGATAACCTCTTTCTGGAAAATTCACAAAACAATCAGGAAGCGATCACATATTACGTTTTGTAGCCTATTGTCATGTTAATTAAGTAGTTCAAACCTCCACATCCCATACTTTCCTTCCTCTACTCTTCCTAATCTTCCTACATTTTGCTACTTCCCCTCCCCAACTTCACCCTCCACCACTTTCACAAATTCTTCCCCCCACATCCCCCACTTTCCTTCCTCTACTCTTCCTCACTTCTTTTCACTTTGCTACTTCCCCTCTTTTTCTACTTCCCTCTCTCAGCCATCAATTAACGTCCACTACTCATCCTCACTTCTATTCTTTTACCCTACTTCCAGTCACTTAGACTCACTGCTCCTACATCTCTCCCTAATTTGTACTGCTTCTCCTCCAATCACTACCTTCAATTGCCTTACCTCCCTTATATTCTCCTACTTCCTCTTCTCTCATTATCCTTTACTCTCCCTACTTTCCCTCTTCTTATTTTCCATCTCTTCCGCTACTTTCCATCCTATAATTTTCTATAATTTTCCATACTTCCCCTATTATCTCTTATCTCACTTTCCCGTGCTTCACATATCCTCACTCCCCCTTCTTTTCCTCCCTTTATTTTCTTTTCCATTCTCTACTTGTCCACCCTTCACACTCCTTGCTTCCCCACACTCACTACTTCCTCATCCGCACTTCTCTTACTTCCCCTACTATACCCTACTACTACTACTACTACTACTATAAGGCAAAACTAATAAAAAAAGAAAAAACTGCATTAACTATATTAACTATGAAAACTATATTAACGGTAAGTCCAGGGCTGCAAAACCTCAAAAATATTTATTCCACGTCAATGCATTAGAAAACCAAAATTATCAAAATAAGAAAATTCCGAAGTTATATTTTTAACCCACTGGTTGCAATTTTCAAGCCTAAGAGATTAATTTTTCAGGAGACTGTTGAACTATCAGCCTCAAAACATGGTTCTTCAAAAAAAAATCATTTTCTGCTAAGAGATGTGAATTTTTAACAAAAAACTTAAAAGTATGAATTTTCGATCATAAATGATAAATTTTCTATACAACAGGACGTATTTTCAACAAAGCAGTTGCATTTCCAAGCGGAAGAAATAAATTTAACAAAACAGTTGGATTCCCAACAAAATAACTTATCTTCAAACAGAACAGTTGAATTTGTTATTAGATAGATGAATTTTTAATCGACAAAATGATTTGTCAACCAAGAAGAATTCTCTATCAAGAGACAATGTTTCAATGCAATATACTTGAATTTGCAATTAAAAAATTGTTTACAATAAAAAAAAAGAATCAACAACCATTTGAATCCAAAGAAAAAAGACGAATTTTCAACAAAATAATTGAATCCTTAACCAGGTGTATGAATTTTAAACAAAAAAGGCTTTTCTTTCAAAAATAGACGAATTGTCAACAAAATAGTTTATTTTCAAACTGAAAACTCAAATTTTTTAAAACTTAGTCAACTTTTATAACGGAGAAGAAGAATTTTCAACAAGAAATTTAATTTGCAATAGAGAGAGATGAATTTTCAATGAAATAGTTGAATTGACAACGAAAACAGATAAATTTGCAACTAAAAATGGAACAATACATTTTTAGTTTGGAAAAAATTACTTTTAACGAGGAAAAACTAATTTTTGAGCCATTGAATTCAACTGAAAAATAGAAATTTCGAACAAAATAGTTGAATTTTTAAATTACACAGGAAAATTTTCCACAAAAAATGGAATAGCTACATTTTCTGATCAAAAAATCAATTTAAAAAAAAACGAATTTCCAACAGAATGTTTAAATTTTCATGTGCATAGTATAATTTTATGCCAATGAGTTTAATTTTCTAATAAAGTAGTTGTATGTACAAAATTTGAATTTTCAACGAAAAAGGTTATTGTTATCCAAATATAATAATTGTTTAAGAAATTTTTCAATTTTTAAACCCAAAAAGATGAATTTTTTCTACAAAGTAGTTGAATTTACTGACGAATCTTCAACTATCAGAGTGCATTTTTTACAATTTTCTTACAATTTTTTTTACAAACTTTAAACCAGGTGGTTAATGCAAAAAAATTAGGGCATAACAAAATATTGGCTTCTTAATATTTCAGCAAAAAATTGCATTTTTAACCAAAAACAATTAAATTCAACCAACCCCCAGTTACCCACACTGAATCACCCTCACTTCATTACTACCCTCTGCTTCACCACTTTCACTACTTCCCCTATCATCATTTTCCCCACTAGCCTCCCTTTATTTACCCTTACTTTCCATCACCTCACTTTCCTTCAATCTTCAAACTTCTCACTCAGCCGAATTCCCCTCCCCTCACATCCCAACATGACCTCGCCCCCTCCGTATTTCCATTTTTCCTACATTACTGGTACTATCACCTCGCCCCTTCCGTATTTCCTCTACTTCCACTACCTTACTTCTTCTACTCACTTCCCTCACTTTCTCTATTTCCCCAACTTAAGAGTTTAAGAGTTAAGAGTTTAAGAGATACAGAGTTCGGTTGGCTATGATTAGGCTAAGGTCGGCTAGAGTATGGGACAAGGTTGGCTCAAATATGGGATGAGGTCGGCTAGAGTGTGGGATAAGGTTGGCTAGAGTGTGAGATAAGGTCGGCTAAAGTATGGGATAAGGTCGGCTAGAGTGTGGAATGAAGTCGGCTAAAGTATGGCATAACGTCGGCTAGAGTGTGAGATAAGGTCGCCTAGCGTGTGGGATAAGGTCGGCTAGAGTATGGGATAAGGTCGGCAAGAGTGTGGGATGAGGTCAGTTAGGGTGAAGCGTAAAGTCATCTGAAGTATAGGGTAAAGTCAGCTAGGGTGGGCATTAGAGTTCGCTCGGATACGGGGTAAGGTCGGATAGAGTTCGCAGAACAGTCGGCTGAGTTACAAAAAAAGTAATCTAGGGTATGGGGTAAAGTCACTCAGCTTGCGAGATAAAGCCAGCTATTATACGGGGTAAAGTCAGCTAGAAAACGCCAAAAATTTGGTCACGGTACGAGGGAAATTCATTTAAAGTACAAAATTAATTCGGACAGGGTACGGAGTGAAGTCCGTTAGTGTACGGGGTGCAGTTGGCTAGGGTTGGGCTAAAGTCTGCTAGAGTGTGGAATAAGGTAGTTTGGGGCAAGGAGAGGGGTTCATCGGGCAGTGTCCTTTTTTATGTCATTTTTCCTCTCATCGAGTCATTTTTCACGGCGTAGAGTCGGCCTGGGTAGTGATTAAAGTTGGCTCGAATACGAGTTAAGTCGGCTAGAGTGAGATAGTTGGCTACGTTGAGGACTAAGGTCAGCTGGGGTACAGGATAAAGTCATCCAGGGTACGGGGTAACGTCAACCAGGATACGGGGTGAAATCGGCCATGGTACAGGGTAAAGTCGAAAATGGAACGGGATAAGGCTGCCAAAGGTACGGGGTAAAGTTGGCTAGATTACGAAATATAGTTGGCTACAGTGCGTGGTAAAGTCTCTTAGGTCGGGATAAGATCGACCAAAGTACAAGGTGAATTCGGCTGGGGTACGGGATAAAGTTGGCTAGAGTGTGAATGAATGAACCCCTACGATCCCTCCCCTCATTTTTCCACCCGGAAAAACAAGTACGATGAACGGACATCCGACCAAATCAATAAGGGTTTCTCCGCGGGCTAATAAACCCCCAAATCCTCGTTTAATGATGAAACATGATAACAGTGAGTCCGAATCTAATATTAAAATACCGCAGAACGGTTTAATAGCTTTGAGGGATACGCGCGGGGTTCCATATCGACGATTGATAAAACCGCGATTTGTCAGGTCTGACAGCCGTCGAAGAGATATCGCTGGCAGTTGAGATTCTATAAATTCGCAATGACACGGGGTTTGCGAAACGCCACATCGGATTGGCTCGCTGACAGGGATGGCAATGGCAATTTGTCCCGAGTCGAACGCATTTCGTTAATATTCTGGCAGCGTTCGAACCAACGTACCTCATTCATTCTCCTCTTTCTTCTTCATCTTCTCTCTCTCTCTCTCTGTCTCTCTCTTTATGCATACCTACATATTTTCTTTACTCTCTATATATTGCTATTTCTGGCGCAAAAGTCGGCCTTTCCTTTGTCTTGCAAATCTTTCCGCGAATTCGCTTATACTTGCGATACATGCAAGAAGCTCGATTACTCGTTATTTTATTATTCTGAGATCAGCGCCGATCATCGCGTGTCAAAGACAAACCGCAATCGCCTCTTTTTTCATCTTCCTTTGATCACAAACTGTAAGCTTTACACGATTAGTATCATTTTGTGCCTGACATTTCAATTCAATTATCCGAGTCTTTTCGAATGACTGAGAATTTTCGGGTCAAACCGTTTATGACTCAGTAAATTTATGGTAAGGTAAGACTGACATTTTAGAATATGTACCAATACATTTCCGGGCTCTTTCAAACTGAACCAGTAAAATTATTACTAGTTGAATCAGTACTCTGAGTTATCACTGGTGAACCAGTGTTTTTCCGATTTTGACTCGTTCAACCAGTAAGTGACTCAATTAAACCAGTTACGGAAATGAACTCTCTTAAACCGGACAAAAGAGATTGTCAGTGGTTCAATCAGTATTTTGAAATATCACTGGTAAAACAATGATTTTTATACATTCACTGGATGAACCTGTGAGTGATTCAACTAAAATAGCGATACTGATTCTACCATTGACGCCAAATAACAGATTGAACCAGTGATATAGCGCTCCACGCGGGCATGAAAACGAACATTATTGTGTAGTAGTGTCTGTTTTATAAATATTTGGTGCCTGACAGACGACAAGGCTTACGACTAGATGACTAATGGTACTGAGAAAGCAGTGAACCTCACTGATTGAACCAGTGCCGGAACTCCACTGAATGAACCAGTGAATTCTCACTGATTGTCAGCGACACACTTCTGGCTGTTTCAAACAGTGAGAATTCACTAGTTTATTTTTAAAGAGCAATGACTGCAAAAGATAGATTTAACCAGTGATCATACCAGTCATAAGGGGTTCCTCTCGGTCAAAAAAACATTCATTATTGTGAATTTATTTTTTTGATGATACTGCAAAGGTATGTACGACAGTGATGAATGCTAATAAATGTCCTACCTATCCAGCTGGATGATAACGTGTGGGACTGACTACTGGTAGTAACCAGTGAATCTAACTGATTGAACCAATGACGGAATTCTATCGATTGAATCAGTGAAATCTCACTGATTGTCAGTGACACACTTCTGGCTGTTTGAACCAGTGAGATTTCAATGAATTTCAGTAAAATTTAACTGGTTTATTCCAAGAGAGGGGGTTGATAATTTTCTTTCTGATATTAGTTTGTATGAGAAATCCTAAAATCTAATAAAAGTCCACAGTATGGAAAAGAGAATGAGAATGGGACAAAAATCTGTGGAAGAAAATCGAAATTTGGTACAATTGCGTTTCATTTCTCTTTTCCGTAGGAGGAATCGAACCCGCGACAGCGTTCAACCGCGGCCGACTCAAATTTGTTTCCAGCATCCCGTGCAGAAATTTTGCTGCGACCCCGATCTGGCAGCCCTATCACCAATCGGAGATTAACATATGCACGACCTGGCCTGATCGGGCCCCGATCAGGCGTGCGTTTCATTCCCTATCCGGGCCAGATCGCGAAATTCTTGCATGGGAAAATACAACCTGAGCTACACTGTTTCAAAAATGCCAGAAATGAAGAACAGAAATAAAATATTTTTTGATAAACACATCTTTTGACATTCTTTTATATTTTCAAAAAATTTTACAAGGGGTCGTTCATAAATACGTAACGCTGTAATCCGACACTTTTGACCCACGTCTAACCTAAAGACGTTGAGGTCCAATAGAAAAATAATGACGCAAAGAAAATGAATAGAAATTATATAATTAATAAAATTAAGAATAATAAATAAACTTATCAACGCATAAGTTAGGGATTCTTTTCTTTTGTTGAAAATTAGTTTTTTAAATGATTTTAATATTTAGCTTTTTGAATTCAAAATGTAACTATTTTATTACTGATTGAAAATTGATATATTTAATTGGTAATTGATCTTTCCTATTCGAAAAATTCAACTATCTGTTTGAATTTGAAAATTCATCATCTTTGGTATTGTATTAAACTTAATGGTGAGAAATGGTGAATAATTAATTTGTTTTGAGTGAAGATTTATCATTTCAGTTAAAAATCCTACTATTTGGATGCCAATTAACATTTTCGATTGAAGATTCAACTATTTGGTATAAAATTAACTTTCTTGTTTGAAATTTAACTTTTTGGTTGAAAATTTATCCATTTTTGTTGAAAATTCAACTACTTGGTCAAAAGTTGAACTACTATGAAAAAAATGGAACTTTTGGTGAAAGATTCATCATTTCAGTTGAAGAGTCAACTATTTTATTATAAATTAATTTTTTTGGCGAATATTAATATTTTCAGATTGAAAATTCAACACCTTCTCAGAAAATTTATCTTTTTCACTTAAATATTCATTATTTCAGGTGAAATTTAAATTAGTTGGTAGAAAATTAGCTTTTTTGTCAGAAATTCATCATTTGGTTAAAAATGTATGTATTTTGTTGAAGACTAACTTTTTCGTTGTAAATTCATATTTTTTGCTTGAAGATTTAACTAATTTGTTAAACTTTCGTATTTTGGTTAAATTTAAATGTTCGTGAATTCCTGTTATTCTTATTAAAAAATAAAATTTCAAACTGAACATCTTAAAATTAATTTTTTTGTGAAAAACTTAGCGTTTTTGGTTAAAATTTGAATAACCAATTAAGAATTCATATTTCTTGATTCAAAATTAACTTTCTTGTTGAAAATTGATCTATTTGTTTGAGGATTCGACAATCTTATTGAAAATTAGTTATTTTTTTCGTTGAATTCAACTGGTTAAAAATAAATTGTTTTTGGGACTAAAAATATTTTGTTGACTTAAAATTTGCCTATTCCATTTTTGGTTGGATACCAATTTTTTTTAGTTAAACAATCAACTATACGGGTAAAAAGACATGTATTCTGTGAAAAATTCGTCAAATTTGTTTTTTTAACATAAAAGTAGAATAATTTGGTAGAAAATTAAACTATTTGATTGAAAATTAACTTTTAAACTGAAATTCCATGGTTACAATTATAATTGAAAACTTAGCTTTTTTAGTTGAAAATTGGAATATTTAGTTGAAAATTAATCACTCGTGATTGAAAATTAATTTTCTTTAGAAAATTCTTTCTTCACGAATCAAAAGTCAACTTTTATCTGAAATTTTTTTCTTTTATGTAACATGAAAATCAAAGTGTTTAGCTGAGAAATCTAATTTTTTAAATCAGAAAGACAAATTTTAAAAAATGTAGTTGAATTTTCAACAAAAAAGTAGATTTTGGACCAAAAAGGACGATTTTTAAACAATTTATGAACTTTCAACTAGACAGTTGAATTTTTATCAAAGAAATACGAATTTTCTACTCAGAATGATGAGTCTTTAAATGAAAAAGATAAATTTTCATAAAGCTAGTCGAATTTTCATCCAAAAAAGATTTCAGTTGATTTTTGAACACAAAATGTCAATTTTTCTCAAAAGGTGAACTTAAAAAAAACAGTTCGAATTTCCAAGAAAAAAGTATATTTTTTTACCAAAAAGGACGATTTTTTAACAAATTTATTGAATTTTCAACCAAGAAGTTGCATTCTCAGCAAAGAAAGATCAATTTTCTACTCAGACAAATGAATTTTTAAATCATAAAGATACATTTTTAACAAAAAAACTGTCGAATTTTCATTCAAAATATATTTCAGTTGATTTTTCAACAGAAAATGTGAATTTTTCTCAACAGGTAAAATTTAAAAAATAGTTGAATTTTCAACAAAAAAGTAGATTTTTGGACCAAAAAGGAGTATTTTTAAACAAATTTATTGAATTTATAACCAAATAGTTGCATTCTCATCAAAGAAAGATCAACTTTCTACTCAGACAAATTAATTTTTGAATCAAAAAGATACATTTTCAACAAAAAAAAACAGTCGAATTTTCGTCCGAAAAAGTTTTCTGTTGATTTTCCAACACAAAATGTGAATTTGTCTCTGAAGGGAAATTTTCTGCGGAATAGTTGAATTTTCAATAAAACAGTAGTTTTTGGGACCAAAAAGGCTCAATTAAAAAAGATACATTTCCAATTGAAAAAGATACATTTTCAGAAAAAATAGTCAAATTATCATAAGAAAAAAATTTCACGTGATTCTTCAACAAAACAGATGAAATTCCCACTGCAGCAGATGAATTTTTGAAACAAAAAGACAAATTTCCAACAACAAAAAATAGTTGGATTTTCATCCAAAAAACATTTAAATCGAATTTTCAACACCAAAATACGAATTTTTCTCGAAAGGTAAATTTTTTACGAAATAGTGGAATTTTCAGGCAAAAAGATTGACTTACCGAAAAACTTAATTTGAAACATTCTCTAATTTTTCCATGAACAATTTTTCATTTTCCCTGACCATTAATATCCAAAGCCCAGAATATTACATTTGTAACATTTCAACCTAGAATCTTTCATAAGCGGAAGAAAACAATTTTAAATAAAAATTGAAAAATTTCAAAGTCGTTCTGCTTGACAGTTATTGAAAGTTATATAAATTCCCTCACTTTTACAAGATTTTTACATTTTCATCCTAATGAGAAGGTATTAGTTTCGTGTAAAATTTGACTTCATCGGTTTCCATCAAATCCCCACGTTTGGATACCCCCTGGGTCAGAAAAAACGATTTTTACGAAGGCGTTGGTCCGTCTGTCTCTCTGTCTGTCTGTCCGTCCGTCTGGATGTCCGTCTGTCTGGATGTCTGTCTGTCCGTCTGTCTGTATGTCTGTCTGTCTGTCTGTAGTGATGAAAATGTGACCGCGCTCTGAGCAGCTTTTTTTTCAAAATCCCTGACTTTTTCCTGACTTTCAAAAAAAAAAATGTTGGCTAGTAACCTAATTTAAGTACGTTCCCTCATGAAACTTCCGCAAAATGTAAATTTGCATGAAAAATTGCCACAAGACAGGAGCCGAGTGAAAGAAGCAATAAACGAGAAATCGTGACTGATACTGATAATTCCGCGCTATATGCGTACTTAATCTTAAGGAGTCGCAGTCGGAGAAACTGTAGAAAACGTGAGATGTAGATAAGTATATCGATGGGTGGCTGGGCATACAAATCACAGGAATAAGTGGGTACAACGGGCAAGTTTGACAATGGCAGGCCGCGTTCAGATATACATGGGGTTACGCGATCGCTCGGTATTATCTAGCGATCGGCCATTTGAATACCAGAGAGACCCGGGTACGATGATCGGCGGTAGCACTCGCCTTTTGCATTTATTAGCCTCCTACGTCCTCCTTTTCAAACGATCGCAGGTGCACCCCCTCGCCCCCTCCCAACGACCCAAGAGGGTCCTAGTCCCGCGGGAAAGGGGCCCGTTCAGCTCACGTGAGCGTGACCCACCTTCTCGGTCCCTTTTCTCCTTGGGTGCCCCCACCTTTCCTTGGAACAAATAACCGATAGAACCTGAGGAGCCACAGCCACCTTGGCTGGATTCGCTCGTCAAAGGGTTATGTATGGGACCCCATGGGAATGCCAGATGATTTCATCTTCTTTTCAGGCATCTTCTATATCCGCAAACCGCAAAAGGTTTCAACCCTTTTGGTCGGATGTGATCGCTTCTATTTAGTTCGCGATAATTCCCTATTAATGATGAAGGCTAAGAACGTTCCGGAAGATTGCTCTTCTATTGAGGGAACTTTCATCAATTACGTAAGGATGATTTTTGAAATTTTAGACATCACAACAATTTTACGGAATTCAACTAGGGGACCGTACTTAAATTACGTAACAGCTCAAGGGGGAGGTAGGGGGCAAGAGATTTTGTTACGTTTTATTACAGAAGGGGGAGGGGGGGTCCTTGATCCATGTAAGTGATTTTTGGAAATTCACAAATGAAACAAGTAACTCGCAGAAATTGTAGAGAAATTTAATATGAATTTAACTTTACACTTCAAAGAAAACTCGTGAATGACAGAAGGATCCTAGCCAACAACCATTTTTGTTTAAGTCAGGGATTTAGAAAAAAACTCTTCTAAAAGCCCGGGATTTTATATAACTTCAAATAACTGTCAAGCAAAATAAATTTGAAAATTTTTAATTTCTATTTGAAATTGTTTCAATCCTCTTATAAAAGATTCTAGGTTCAAAATGTGACAAATGTAATATTCTGGTCTTTGAATATAGAAGGGAAAATGGAAAATTGGTCAGGGAAGAATTAGAGAATTTTTAAAATTGAGTTTTGCGGTAACCCTGATGTAACATTCTTGTTAGTGATTTATTAGCTTTGTATTCATATTCCTTTTTTTGCAGTTGCTTCCTCCTGAAAATTATCTTTGTAGTTGTAAATTTTATTAGTTGTTCGAATATTCAACAGTTTTATTAAAAAGTCCATTTTTCTGCTTGAAAATTTCACTATTTTCTAAAAAATATACCTTTGAGAACAATTCATATTTTAGTGTTGAAAAATCTATTGAAATGTTTTTTGGATAAACATCCAACTATTTTTTTCTAAATTTTGTCTTTTTGCTTCAAAAATTCATCTGCTTTAGTAGAGATTTCATCTTTTTCGGATAAGAATGCAACTGCTTGGTGGAAAATTCAATAATTTTCTTGTAAAGTCATCTTTTTTGGTCGAAATTTCAACTGTTTTGTTGAAAAATCACGTGAAATATTTTTCGGATGAAAATTCGACTATTTTTTCTTTAAAATTAATCTTTTTTATTTAAAAATGCACCTGTCTGAATAGAAAATTCGTATTTCTTGGATGAGAATACAACTGTTTGGTTGAAAATTCAGAAAATTAGTTGGAAAGTCATCCTTTTTGATAAAAAAATCTACTGTTTTGTTGGAAATTCAACTATTTCGTAGAAACTTTACCTTTCCAGAAAAATTCACATCTTCTGTTGAAAAACTAACTGAAATCTTTCTTGGATGAAAATTCGATTATTTTTTTGGAAATTTATCTTTAATTAAATAATTAATTTGTCTGAGTGGACATTTCATATTTCTTTAATTTGTTGAATTTGTTTTGTTAATAATTTTTTTCTTTTGCTTGAAAGTTCAATACATTTGTTAAAAAGTCATCCTTTTTATCCAAAAATCTACTTTTTTGTTGAAAATTCAACTATTTTGTAGAAGAATTACATTTCGTTTTGAAAAATCAATTTAAATATTTTTAAAATGAAAATTCAACTATGTTTAATAATAATTTTCTTTCTGATTTGAAAACTCATCTCTTTTTGACAGAAAATGAATCTTTCTTGGATAAAAATGCAACTGTTTCATTGGAAATTAAATAATTTCTTTAAAAAATCATCCTTTTTGTATGAAAATTCAACTGTTCTTATTGGAAATTCGTCTTTTCGGGTTGAAAATCCAAATATCTCCGTAGAAAATTTACATCTTATTCAAAGTATTTTGTTTGAAAATATTGTTTGAACCACTTTGTTGAGAATTTTTTTTTAAAGATTCATATTTTTAGTTGAAAATTCATCTCTTTGGTCAAAGTCTGACTATTTAGTTGAAAACTGATCTTTTTCCAATTGAAAATTTAACTGTGTGGGTAAAAGCTGAATTATTCTGTTGAATTTTTTTCTAATGAAGCTTCATTTTTTTGGTTGAGAATTAATTTTTTTGCTGAAAATTCCTATCTTTCTGGTTGAAAATTTAATTTTTGTACAGAAAATCCGTCTTTTGGCTTCAAGGTTTAACAATTTAGGAGAACTTTTTGTCTTTTATTACCGAAAAATCTTTAATTGTTAAAAATTCTTTTTTTTTATTTTCAAATTCATTTTGTTAAATGAAATTTCATCCTGCTTGGTTGAAATATCAACTGTGCTACTTTCTTGTTGCGAATTTATCTTTTGAGATTGAAAATTCAACTATTTCCTTGAAAATGTAATTGTTCTGTAGAGAATTTAATTATTTTGTAAAAAATTTGAGTATTTTCTCAAGAAGTCGTCTTTTGTCGTAGAAAATTCGTTTTTTTTAATTAATAAATTTGAAAATTTGTAATTTGCATATAAATTTTAATGGTATTCGAGTGTTAGTGGTCAAGCAAAAAAAATTGGTTTCAGGATTGGAAAGTTTGTTTAGAAAAATCAAATTATTTCAGAAAATATTGACAACTCTTGAAAAAATTCGAGAATAAAATTAATTCTGAAAAAATTTCACCAAGCTTATAATAAAAGTTAGATCTAAGTAAATTTTTAAGAAAGGAGGTTTTTACGAATTTTGATATGTTTTAGGAGAATCACGAATTCCTCAAAGATTCATCAAACAAATTTCAAATGATTTTTTATTTTGGAAACATATCTTCAAGAAAATATTTTGAAAAAATTCAAATTATTTCCAGAACGCGAAAATTTCCAGAAAGGAATCTACAAGTTTTAAAGCAGTTTTTTCAATTTTGCAGAACTAAAAACAACTAGGAAAAATTCAAATTATTCAAAATGAATATTTAGTATGCTTAAAAGTTTTGCAAGCATAAAAAATAATTTTGGAAGATTTAAAAAGTTTGAAGAAATATGTGAATTATTTAACATTTTAAACAACCTTTTCAATGCTTATTGAGAATTCCTACAGGTTTCAATGAAATACATTTTGAAGGATAAAATTCTTGGCTGAAGCGTAAATGTTTTCCAATTTTTGAAAGTTATTTTCTGAACCAAATTCTGAAATACTTTGAAACGTTTCAGAAGATTTTTCCAGTGTTGGAAAAAATCTGAAAGATTTTGAGGCAATTTTTATCATTTCAAATTATTTTTCTAAATTTGAGGAATATAGGTTGAATTAAAAAAATTGAATCAATTTCTAGAAAGGCTCATTGTGGGTCCAAGTGTAGCATTTTTAATATTAAGATGAACTAAATTATTATCTTTGAGAACATAATGACCAAGTTTTTCAAATGATTTTATATGTGTTAATGTCGTCCATATTGGGTAATTTATAATTTATAATATAATTAAACAAATTATGTACAAGTTTCAATTTTTATTCTGCAGAATAAAAATAGAAACTCGTACATAAAACTTGTATACTATTCCTTAGATTAACAATCAGATTTGATAAGAATCAAATCAAGCCTTTTTTTGACCATCAATGTAAATATGCGTAGATATTATTTTATAGGTCTTACGGTCTTCAATAAAGTAAAAAAAGACGAAATTATTGAAGAGTTTGTTTATCAATCATACTGACGTTTCGGCTATTACTGCGTGCCTTTTCCAGAAACCCTGAATAAATAATATATAATTAACAACAGTTTAAAGTTATCGCACAAAAATTAAAAGTAAAAAAAAAATATAATTTTTAATGATCCACCGGCTTTACCAATATATATTTTTTCACAGCAATTACATTTAATGAAATAAACAATTCCAAACAAATCTTTAGTGTTATCAATATCTTTTTGATTGAGTAAACATTTTCCAAGAGTGTTTTGATTTCTAAAATGAACACTTATTTTGAATTTTTAAAACAATTTTCTCAAGCTTTCCGAGAGTCCTTGAACATAAGGTAACGTAAGTTTTAGATCGGATTTTTTGTACGTGTCAATCCAATGATTTTTCTTACGACAACTATTATATATTTCATGAATTCGTTCTCGAATAATATTATTTATTAAAGAAAGTAACTAATTATTTTGAACAAATGTGATTATAATTTGATCCTTTTTACAATACGAATGATGGGAATTAAAATTAAGATATCCACCAGACCATGAAGCTTTCTTAAACCAATTTGTAATGAACTCACCTTTAGGTGTTTTCATAATTTGTAAATCAAGATAATTAATTGAATTGTTATGTTCAAGTTCAAATATAATCTGTATGAAATTTTCATTACTATCAATAGTAATAATGAATTCATCAATTTTTTCTGTACGAACAATAGCTAAAATATCATCCACGTATCGTTCATATAATATAGGTCTAACATTTATTTTTTTCAGAACTCTTGTTTCTACATCCTCTAAAACCAAATTTGAAACTATAGGAGATGATGAAGAAGCCATAGGGCAGCCATTTAATTGTTGATAATATTTATCATCAAAAGGGTAAACCATGTTATTGAAAACAGTTCCAGTAACGATTAAAAATTTATTTTCTGTTATTTTTGTTAGATTATGATTTGGTGTAGTTGTTCTTCAATGCAATATAATGCAAGGTCTAATGAAGTGTTATTAAACATTGAAGCAACGTCCAATGAAACAAAATAATATGCTGGAGGAACTCTAATTGTTTTTAAAATGGCTTTCAAATCCCAGCTATTTTTAACAAATGATTCTGTGTTTCCTGAAACTGGTTTTAAAATATCAGAAATACATTCGGCTAAGTTATAAGTAGGAGATCCGATTGTGGCAACAATTAATCTTTATTTCAAATCTGGTTTGTGCACTTTTGGTAGAGCATAAGCTTTTGCTACAGTTCTAGTGTGTGCTTTTAATTCATATGCAATTTTTTCATTAATTAATCTTTTCTTCTCCCATCTAATAGCTATATATCATTACATTTTTCTTGTATTGTTGGAACAAGACTAGTTTTAATCTTTTTATAGAAAATATCATTGTGAAGAATTTTTTGCACAATTTTATTATAATTATCTCTGTCATGTGCTACTATTACATTACCTTTGACTGCATTTAGAGGAACTGAATCTTTATAAAAAATTTGAAAATTTTCAACCAGTTTAAAAGATTTTGCAAGATTCTTGGAGTTATTAATTCAACTATGGTTTGAGATTAATTGAGTAATTGTTTTTCTGATACTTAGTTCCTCATCTTCATGTTCTACATTCTTTAATCAATTTTCTATGTTGGCAACCATGTTATTGGTAGGTAACTCATTAACATTGAAAGGAATACCAAATTTGTGACCTGGATTTCAACATTTGAGATATTTTTGAAACATTTTTTTATTTAAAATCTCTATAATGATTTTTCTGAAATCATTAAATTTTTTTTTGCATTTCCTTACATCTTCGAGACAGTTCGTTACGATTTGTTACGGCAGGGAGGAGGAGGTCGTTTACTCATGTACGTAATTTTTGCAACTTCAAAAAAACTTTCCCCTGAAAATTATCTTTTTAGTTATACATTTTTTCATTTTGTTGCAAATTTAACAATTTTCTTAAAAAGATATCATTTTTTTAATGTAAATTCAACTTTTTCATTAAAAATTCGTCTTTTTGAGTTAAAATTCAACTATTTTCGTATAATATTAACCTTTTTGTTTGAAATTCATATTTTGTTGCTGATAAGTCAATTGAAATCTTTTTTGGATGAAAACTATTTTCTCTGAAAATGTGTCTTTTTAATTTAAAAGTTCTTTTTTTTTTAGTAGTAATATTGCATCTTTCTTGGACCAAAATGTTTTTTTTTTTTTTTTTGAAATTCAATTAAAAAATTTACTTTCTGTTTTAAATTGGTATTTTTCTGAAAAAAATCTATTAAAATGCTTTTGAATGAAAATTCAACTCTTTTTTTTAAACTCTGTCTTTTTGATTTAAAAATTCACCTGTTTTAGAAGAATTTTCATTTTACTTAAACAATGCAACTGTTGGCTTGAAAATTCAACAATCTTGTTAAAAAGTCATACTTTTTGGTAAAAAATTCGACTATTTAACAGAAACTTAACTTATAGTTTACAATTCTCATTTTGGTGTTGGGAAGTGAACTGGAATCTTATTTAGATACAAATTTAACTATTTTTTTGAAGTTTTTTTTTAATTCATCTGTTTTAAGAGGAAGGTTTCATCTTTCTTGAATAAAAATGGAACTATTCTGTTGGAAATTCAACTCTTTTTTGGAAACTCCTTTTTCTTGTTTGAAAATTCACCTTCTTTAGCAGGAATTACATCTTTTTTGGCAAAAAATGCAACTTTTTCGTTTAAAATTTAATAATTTTGTTGAAAAGCCATACTTTATGGTTCAAAATTCTACTGTTTTCTTGAAAATTTAACTATTTTGTAGAAAATTTACTTTTTGGTCAAATTTAATATTTTGGTGTTTTGAAAAGAGGACTGAAATTTTTTTTTGGGTGAAAATTCAACTATTTTGTTAAAATTGATTTTGTTTTTTAATAAAAAATTCATCTGTTTTAAGAGTATTTCTCTTTCTCTTTCTTGAATAAAAAGGCAACTGTTTGGTTGAAAATAAAAGTATTTTGTTAAAAAGTTATATTTTTGGTTGAAAATTCTGCTGTTTTGTTAAAAATTTAACTATTTCGTATAAATTTTACTTTTCGTTTGAAATTCATATGTTGGTGTACAAATTTTATCTTTGTTGGATGAAAATTCAACTATTTTGTTAGAAAGTCATCCCTTTTGGTTGAAAAAATTCGTCTTTTTGGATGAAAAATTCAATTTTGTTAGTAGAAACTTATTTTTGGTTGAAAAATTCATCTTCAAATGTCAGCTGGAATCTTTTCTGAATGAAAATTCAACTTTTTTTTTAAATTTATTTTCTTTTTAAATAAAAATGCATTTAAACATTGAATCACTTTGTTAAGAAATCATTTTTTTTTAAGAGTCATATTTTTCGTTGAAAATTCATCTCTTTCGTTGAAAGCTCAACTCTTTTGTTGAAAATTAATCTTTTTTAATTGAAAATTCAACTACTGGGGTGAAAGTTAAACTACACTGTTAAAAATATATTATTTTCATTGAAGGCTTACGTTTTTTCTTAAGTATTGAACAGTTTAGTGGAAAAGTCTTTTTTTTATTTAAAATTAATTTTTTATCTGAAAATGTAACTTTTCCGTTTTTTAAGATTGAGCTTTTTTAGTTGAAAATTCTCTTTTTTTTTTGGTAAAAAAAAAAATAATTTTCTTGATTTAAAATTCCACTTTTGTTGGGTAAAAATGCATCAGTTTCGTGGAAAAATAATTTTTTACTAAATTCGTCTTTTCCGCTTTAACCCTTTCAGTCACAGAAGCCTATATATAGGCTACCAGATTTTTTTTACTTTTCTCGTCATTTCTTTATATTTCATTAAAATTCCTGAAATTTTTTGCATTTTTAGTTACTTTAGTATTGGAAGAATATAAAAATATCGTTTAATTGATAAAATTCTTTATAATATTGAAACGTATATTTTCAACTGCAATCCAAAAACATTTGAATTGCGTTTGAATTGCTCATTAAATGTAATTCTTGTGGAAAAGTGTATATTGGTGAAAAAGGTAGAACATTAAAAACTAGAATTTCTAAACATAAAAGAGATTCTAGAGTTGGAAATTTGAATAGAGGTCCATCACAACATTGTTGGAACTCAAGCCATAACTTTGATGTCAAAAATAATAAAATTCTGGTTAGAGAAAGAAATTTTCATAAAAAACGAATAATAGAATCCATTTTTATAAACAAATTTGAAAATATTTGTATCAACTTATAAACAGAAATGATGAATGTCAACAAATGATATGAAAGTATTATGAAATAATCAAAAATCAAATTCTGTATTGATGAATTTACCGCCTTAATATTTTTCTCTTGTCTACGTTGTCATATGTTCGTCGTTTATCCCAAAACATTATAATTTTTTTTCCTAATTTAAGATCAATTCTCTATCTAAAAAAGCCTCTTCAATTTTTGTGGCATTTTTCTACGATACGTTGTTATATAATTGTTTTCTAAATTTGAGTTACATTTTAGAATTATGTTTAAATTTGACCATATACTGTTGACATGTTGTGGACTCGAAAATCGAAAAAATCTTGTTTCTTACAAGATAATAATCACAGGCATTTTTATTTCTTTTACTTTATTGAAAACCGTAAGACCTACAAAATAATACTTACGCATATTCCTTAGATTATAATCTAGAAAATGATTACTATTAAAAAGTATTATAAAATAGAAATCAGTTAGCGCCAATTACCCTGACTGGGAGAATAAAGTGATTTTTGAATTATTTGCTCAGAAGTGACGATGATAGGATTTTTCCAGATCGGGAGACTTGAGACAAGCGACAAACAATGGTAGATCGAGACTATCGAGACTATCTAGGGGTGAAGTTTATGGAACGATCTTCGCCCCGTATTTCACGGGGATTTAAACCAAAGACATTTTCACCCAATAAATAGATAGGCTCTGCACTCCGTGTTATACACGGCGATCCTTATTATAAACTCTAACTAGCTACCGCTACTCCTTCCATATCCCAGGGGTAGAAGGATACACTTGATGGGATTCCTAGCCGATGGTGCGGACAATCCTATTTCGACCCTCTCAAAATCACTCGCCTTCGTCTTCGACCCGTTTAGTCGAACGATCACGTTAAGTCGTTCTTCGAGAATCGAATGTCACAAGAAGGCCGTAATGTCCAAGTTCCTTGTTATTTAATCAAAGATTCATCGCTTCACCTTCATCCTACACATATCCATACTTCAATTTCAGATTATTTTTACATTCTCACCCTATAATAAGAAGGTAGGGCGGGGATGGAGAACAAAGAAAACAAAGAAAACGAAACAAACACGAATAAAAATTGAAAATTTACAGAGATAAGAAGTGCAAACAGAGTTTAAAAAGAGGTTAACTGAAAGCATAGATAGGGCAACGTGGGAAGCGCTTATAAGCAATAAAGATATAGAGGGCGCGTGGACTTTATTACGGGATGTCATTGTCAAAACTGCGATCGAAGTATGTGGTACAGCGGTTGTAGGAAGAAAGTCTGGCGATGCGTGGTGGAACGATGAAATTGCGGCAGCCCAAAAAGAAAAGAAAGAAGCGCACAATAAAACGTTGAACATGACAGGTCTTAGCGATGAGGAGAGAACTAGACTTAAAAATGGTTACAGACACAAAAATAGGAAAGTTAAACGACTCGTCAAAGAGAGTAAAGAGAGAATCAGAACAGAAGAAGAGAATAAAATAATAAACTGTTTTGAAGGAATTATGAAACTATTATATAAACAGTTGAAGGAAAGTAAAAGTACAGAGTTTGCTAGCATGAGAAACAGCAAAGGCGAAATGCTATATGATATAGACGGAATAGTAGACGCTTTGAAAGAGTCTTTCAAAGAACTATTGGGAGGTGAAAATATCGGACAACAAAACTGCGACATAGAAGATAATGCATTAGAAAACCCAATTGAAAAAGTATGTGCCACTGAGGTCAGAGATATAATTAAGAACTTGAAAAACGGTAAGGCTGCGGGTATAGACAATATTAGCGCTGAAATGCTTAAATACGGTGGCGAGTACATATCTCACAGGTTGTGCGAATTAATAAATTTATGTATCGAAATGGGAGAAGTCCCAGACGATTGGAGAAAAGCGATTATCGTACCAATATACAAAAGAAAAGGAGATAAAAGCAACTGCAGTAATTACAGAGGTATCAGCCTACTAAGTACCGTAAGTAAAATATACTCAAAAATACTTATCCGTAGGGTAATGCAAATTACAGAAGAGAAAATATGGGAAGTCCAAAGTGGATTTATGCCAGGAAGATCATGTACGGATCAGATATTTAGCCTAAGACAGGTCGCAGAAAAAAGTTTGAGAGTAGGAAAGAAAGTCTTCTGTGCATTTATCGATCCAGAAAAAGCATTCGACACGGTAAATAGAAGTAAACTTTGGCAAGTCCTTAAAGAGTATGGAGTGAATGGAGGGCTCCTACAAGCAATAAAAACAATATATACAGGTAGTAAAGCGAGTGTAAGGGTAAATGGGAAAAAGAGTGAATGGTTCGATATTATGCAAGGCGTGAAACAAGGATGCGTTATGTCCTCGTGGCTATTTATCATATTCATGGATAAGTGTCTTAGAACTGCCCTCTTCGACGAAAAAGGTGTAGATCTCGAAACCGTCAAGGTACGTGGGTTGGCTTTCGCGGATGACAAGATTGTTATGGCAGAATCAGTCGAAGACTTGCAAAGAACGTTGAATAAACTTAATACAAGCATGAAGAACATGGACCTCAAAATTAACGTGAATAAAACGAAAGTCATGGTGTTTGAGGGAAAAAGTGAGAAAACAATATGCAACATAGTCCTAAATGATGACGAATTAGAACAAGTTGACAAGTACGTATATCTAGGTAGTCTATTCACTAACGACGGAAAAATAGATGGGGAATTAGATAGGCGCATAAATAAGGGTAAGCAGGTTATCGGTAGAGCAAGTTCCATCCTCACAAATAAAAACATATCAAAAAAAGCTAAAATGGCCATACATAACTCTATTTTCGTACCGACTGTACTATACGGTAGCGAGACATGGACCTGTCAAGAGAAGGACAGGAGTAAAATCAACGCGATCGGCATGAAACCTCTGAGCATAATATGCGGGAAAACATTGATGGACAAAGTACGAAACGAGACAATCCTCAAAGAATGTGGTACAGGGGAGACACTAGTTGACATATGGGGAAGAAATCAGCTAAGGTGGTTCGGACATCTTGAAAGAATGAAAGATGAACGACTGACCAAGCAAGTGTATAAAGGTAAAGTAAATGGCAAAATGCCCAGAGGTAGACCGCCGAAAGAATGGTTAGAATCTGTGAATGAGACACTAATACGAAGAGACATAAGAAGCCATAGAAATACAAGAGCCTGCATGAAAAAATGCATGGACGTGAATGAAGCTAGAGTAGTATGCCAGGACAGAAATATGTGGCGACAAATAGTTTATAAACAGAGTGACAATAGAGTGAATGATGCCTGAAACAAAGACCTTGGATTCTAATGGGCCCAAGTGGGGAACCATACATAATAATTTTGTGAGGCTCCTCATTTGGGGTGATCGCTAGAGAGATTGATCAGCAACCTGGGTCGGAGCAGTGTTGCGGAGTGAACGTGTCATTTATATAAATAACACGAGAACTCCAGATCAATCTAAAACATCTATACATAACACCCACATACCCATCCACCCTATACCCATATACCGATCAACCTCATACCTATATACCTATTTCACTACCTTCTAACCGAACAAGTCACGCCTACCCCGGAAGGGAAAAGGCTTAATGGTATAATAATTATTATTATTATTATATGAAAGTTAAGAACAACGCTTCCAGACTAAAAATTGTTTTAATAAATTTGACGTTTCGTCACCAGTTTGTCAACCTCATCAGAAAGACCATAGTTAAAATCTATTTGGGAAAATTACATAGAAGGTTACATAAAATAATTGCCTAAAAATATATTTCAAGATATAGTTTTTTCAAAACATGAAAACTTACCATCAAAAAAGAAGCTAAATTCAGTTGAAAGTTATATTCTAAAGAAGGAGAATTGAGAATTTTCTCCAAAAGCAAAAAACAAACACGATCACGCATCGTAGTAACTTGATACGTATAAGATCCATAGATAAATTGTGAAGAATGATCAATTTAGTTAAAAATTACATTATTTATCCCGAAATCCATTTTCGGTACTCGCTCTAAACCAGTAATGAAAAAAAGAAAAACTTTAGTAAATTTATTAGGAGATTTTTAACGATTTTTTTGAAATAATAAAAGAGGGGTTAGGAAATTACACCAATAAGAATTTATAAGTATAATAGGAAAATCTTTACCTGGAATGATCTTGACGGATGGTTAAAAATTTATTTATTCATAATAAAAGAGTAGTTTTTATAGATAAAAATTCAAAACTATAGTTTTTTAAAACATTATTTTTAAATTATAAGAAGGCATGGTACTGGAGTACCATGCAGGTCCGGAGTAGACCGAGTACTGAAGGGATCAGCCACATTGGTTCGAAGGAAGGAAAAAAATTCTAGGAGCTAAGTTTAAATCTTTCTATAAAAAATTTGTTTGTTTAAATAAGTTGAGTAAAAACATCAACACACTCTATCTAGGATCATGTTATAAGCAGAATTATAAAATTTCAAATCAGTAATGTTATTTAAGGCATTACTGTTTTCATTTCTAATATACATCATCTGGACAAAGGATCTTTTGTAACAATTTGATTCTTTATGTAATATTTTAATATCATCCCATTTGATATGATTTGAATTTCCATGATGGACAGAATTAATGTGTCTAGCAATTTCTTTATGGTTTTTTTTACAATGATAAATATTTCTGAAATGCTCATTTTTTCTAGTCTCTAATGATCTTTTAGTTTGTCCAATATAGGACATACCGCAAGAACATTCCAGTTTATAAACAACATCACAATGTTCTAAATTTTCTAATGTGTCTTTTCCTAATTTAATAAATTGATCAAATTTTGAATCAATTCTAAAAACAGTATTAATATTAAAGTTAGAAAAAAGTCTGCGAATTTGATAAGATATATCTGAATAGAAATTGAATGAAACAACTTTTTTTTGTTCGTTATTATTAGTAAAAATTAACTCTTGAGATGGTTTTTTATTGTTAATTTGAAAAATTCTTATTTCAATGTGTTTGTCGATGAAAGCTTTTGGATAACTATTGTATTCTAGAATTTTTTTTAATAAATTTAAATTTTCAGAGTGAAAAGATTCCTCAGAAAGAAGAACAGCTGAATCAATCAGATTTCTTACAATACCAATTTTTTGATGTATGGGATTATTTGACAAAAAATTCAAAAGTCTACCAGAATATGTACTTTTTCAAAACCAATTTGTGATGATGTCATGTGTATTTTTTCTAATAATTTTTTAACTTAAAAAAACTGATAGAATTGTCAGATTCAATTTCAAAAGTAAATTTCAACCTTTTTATGATAACTATTAAAGCAAGAAACAATATTTTTAACTTCATCTTTTGGAACGATAAGAAAGGTATCATCGATGTACCTATAAAATGCATGAATTTTAACTTTTAACTTTTTGAAAATTTCTAATTCGAGATCTTTTAATACAATTTCAGCAATGATACCAGATATCGGAGACCCCATAGGAGTGCCGAATTTTTTATTGTTAAAATTTTTATCAAATTGAAAACTAGTTGATTCCATTAGAAAAGAGATACCAGATTTGAAATCAGTTTGAGAAATATTAGTAAAGTTTTTCATATGACACCATCTCTTATCGATACCAGAAAGGACCAATTCTAAAGGAATATTGGTAAAAAGTGAAATCACATGTAAAGACATAAAAATATGATTATCAGGAATTTTAATTTAAATAATATTTTCTCGAAAAGTAGTAGGATTTTTAACAAATGAATTTAATTTTGGAATAGAATTAGACAGGATTTTACTCATAGTTTTTGCCAAATAGTGAGTTGGAGTGTTAATATACGATACTATAGGTCTTAAAGGAAAGTTAATTTTATGAACCTTTGGAAGGCCATACATTCTTGCTATATTTGTATTGGAAGTTGACAAGGAATTTATTTTAATATTTTTTTCCAAGTATCCTTTAGAATTCCATTCTTTTAATAATTCAAAAGTAGAAGTTTGAAGTTTTTTAAGAGGATTAGAATCGACTTTTTCATAAGTACTAGTATCACTGAGCATTTCAATCATTTTTTAATAATAAGCGGATTTTTTTAGGATTGAAGTAGTATTACCCTTGTCGGCATGAGTAATTGAAATGTCTTTGTTGTTTTTAATAAAATTTCTTGTTATTTCAATACTCTTAGCAATTTCTTGATCAATATAGGATTTTTTTTTGTTTTTTCATCAAGTTTGAAGTTAAAGATAATATTTTATGTCTAAATTCGTCTCTAGATTCAATTGGAATTTTATCTCAATTTATTTCTAAATCTTTTACTATTTCTAATATTTGAAAAGAAAGAAAAGAAGGTATTAGGTTTGTGGTAAATTTGACCCCCCCCCCTTTTTGTCGAATGTCCACGTTTTAAGACCCTCTGAACCGAAAAAAAACAGGTTTTTACAAAATGTCTGTCTGTTAGTCTGTTTGTCTGTTTGTCTGTCTGTTAGTCTGTCTGTTGGTCTGCCTGTAGATTTTTAGAAATTCTGTGGACGGATATTAGTAGCACTCAAAAAGGCGAACGAAATATCTTCGCGACTTTTTCCCACAAGAAAAATTGCCCGAGTTATAGAATTTACGAAATTCCAAGAAACAATCGAAAATGAACATTTTGAGTTAAAGAACGTACGGTATGAAAAAAAGTTTGGAAAAAAATGTTTCTTCTTGAACGCCCTACAATATTGTTAGAAGACTTCCTTCAATTTTCTTGAAAAATCGAAAACTCAAATGTTTATTGCACAACAAAATAATGAATAATCAAAGTTTTCATTTTGCCATCAAACTATATAAGAAACGAAAAAAATGAATAGATATTATATTATAATATTTTCAAACCAAATATCGAGCTTGAACCATCTAGAAAAATAATGCGTGTATTTTTTCAAAAAAGTTTCTTGTTTTTATCCCTCTAGTAGCTTAATGGGAAAGCACCCGATCGGAAATCGGAAGCTCTGAGGTCCGATTTCGAGCGGAGCGAAAGGAGATCTTTTTTTTCAGAAAAAAATTGATGAAAATAATTTTTAATTCATATATCCATCTAGTCTGAAAAGGCCTTAAAAATTTATGTTTTTCTCTGATGATAAAACGGATTTCTTGAAAAATTTAACTTTTACCATCTAACAGAATGATGCGTGTATTTTATGGAAAAATTTTCTTCTCTCCATCTATCTAGTAGCTTTATGGGAAAGTACCCGACCGGCAATCGCAAGTTCTGAGGTTCGATTCTCAGCGGATCGAAAGGAGAAGATCTGTTTTCAGGAAAAAATTAATTAGAATCATTTTTAATTCATATCTGCATCTAGTCCGGAAAGACGTTAAAAATTTCTGTTATTCTCTGATGATGATATAGATTCCTTACAATAGCACACTTTCAATGTATAGAACCACCATAATGTATTTACCACCAAATACGTCAAACTAGCAAATTGTTGAATTTTCAAACTAAAAATGCAAATTTTCGTTAAATCTTCAACCCCAAAAGGATGAATTTTTCTAGAAAAAAGTTAATTTGAAATTATGAATGTTCAATAAAATAAAGTGAATTTTTTACAAAGTGATTTAACTTCAAATCAATCAATAATTGATATTCCAACCAAACAAGATTTTGATTTGAAATCAAAAACATTTAAATTTAAAAAAAATCAACAAAGAAGTTCAATCCTTAATCAAAACAGAATTATTTTCCAGAAAACACTTGAATTTTCAACCAAGAGGTATAAATTTTCAACTGAGAAGATGAATTTTTTAACAAAATAATAAACAGTTGAATTTTCGAAAAAAGTTCATTTTCAGCCAAGAGAGATGAATTTTAAAACAAGAAAAATTAATTTTTCACCATAAAAAATAAATTTAAAATCCAAAACGACGAATTTTCAAAAAAACAGCTGAATTTTCGACCTAAAAGATGACCCAAACAAAATATGTGAATTTTCAACAAAATAATTAAACTTTCAACAAAACAGTTGAACTTTTTACCTAATAGCTGAACTGTTGACCTACGAAAATGAATTTTCAACCAAGAAAAATTATCTTCTACCAAAAAGATTAATTTTTTAGCAAAAGACGAATTTTCGACAAAATATAATAGTTCTAATCGAAATAGGTAAATTCAACAAAATATAATGATTTTGTATGCAAATCGAAGAATTTTGAACAAAATAGAAACTATTCTCAACTAGTTAAATTTTTCACAAAAAGACGAATTTTCAAGAAAACAGTTGAATCTTCAACGGAAATGATGAATCTTCATTGAACAAGATCATGTTTTTTACAAAAATAGAAAAATTTTTGACCAAACACATCAATTTTCTACCAAATAGTTCAATTTTTAACTTAAAAACGGGAAATATTCTACCAAAAATGAAAAGGCTACATTTTTAGTTGAACTTAAAAAAAAAATTCAATTTATAATGAAAAATTTCAATTTTCTACCAAACTGATGAATGCCAAAAAGATGAATTTTCTACAGAATAGATGAATTTTCCACCCGAAAATATGTATTTTAAACAAAAAAGTTAATTTTACGTCCAAATAGTGGAATTCTGAATAAGGAAGATAAATCTTCAATAACAAAAAAAATCAAGTTTTTGCAAAATATTTCAAATTTAAACCAAGTGGTTGATTTTTTAACCAAAAAGTCGTTCTCTACCAAAAAAGAAGAGTTTTTAGCAGGATACATAAATTTTCAACCAAAAAAGAACAATTTTAAACCAGTTATTGAAAACATAGATTTTCAGTGAAGAAAATTAATTCTTGAACAAAATAAATGAATTTTCAAGAAAATAGTTAAATTTTCAGATAATTGGCTTAATTCTTAACCCCAAGGTTTATTTTTTCATCAAAGTAGTTTAATTTTCATCTGAAAATATAAATTGTCATTGAAAAACTTGATTTTCAACAAAATAGTTAAATTTTTTATCAAATTGTTAAATTGTTAAGCCAAAAAGACAAATTTTCTACAAAATTGATGAATTTCTAACCAAAAAATATGAATTTTCAACCAAAAAATATGAATTTTGAATAAGAGACCTCATTTAATGACCAAGTAGTTGATTTTTCAACCAAAGAGTACTTTTCAAACATATAGTTTGATTTTGTACCAGATTGTTGAATTTTCAAGGCAACAGACGATGTTTTTCCAATTAGATGAATTATCAGCATAAAAATATAGATTTCAACCAAAAAAATAAATTCACTACCAAATAGTGGAATTCTGAATAAAAAAGGTAAATCTTCCATAACAACAGGAACGAAGTTTTTACAAAGTATTTCAATTTTAAATCAAGAAGTTGATTTTTCAACCAAAACGTCGTTCTCTACCAAAAAAGGAGAGTTTTCAGAAAAAAGAATAAATTTTCAATCAAAAAAGAATAATTTTTAACCAGCAACTGAAAAAATAGATTTTTAGTGAGGAAAATTAATTCTAAATGAGAAAAAATGAGTTTCCAACAAAATAATTAAATTGTTAAATAAGTAGCCTAATTCTTAACTCAAATGTTTAGTTTTCTATCAAATTAGTTTAATTTTCATCCAGAAATATAAATTTTCAATAAAATACTTAATTTTTAATCAAACAGTTAAATCATTTTTATCAAATTGTCAAACAGAATAGTTCATTCAAGGACCAAAAAGTAGAATTCCTAACAAAGAGGATGAATCTTTAACAACAAGAAATGAATTTTTCACATAGTAGTTCACATTTCAACCAAGTAGTTGATTTTTCAACCGAAAAGTATTTTTCAGCCAAATAGTGTAATTTTGTACCAAATTGATGAATTTTTAGATAAAAAGACGAATTTTCCACAAAACAAATCAATGTTCAACATAAAAATATAAATTTCAAACAAAAGAGTTGATTGAACGACCAAATAGTGGAATGCTTAACCAAAAAGATCGATCATCAACCAAAAAAATGTACAAAATAGTTCAACTTTAAAACAATTAGTTGTTTTTTTCAACAAAAAAGGAAATCTTCCGCCAGAAATTTTCAACGAGAATACATCAATTGTCAGATTGATGATTAAAGAAAATTCCATTCATGTTTCGTATTAAGAAATAGGTGAGGGATAAGCTTCAGTTTCACATGACATTTTGAGGGGATGGGTTTCACGAAAATATCACAGATTGTCAACAGAGGGAAGTTTGAGTAAAAATGCACTGAAAATAGCGTCAGCTAATCATCAATCTCTCTAGCAAGCAGCCCCGACAGATAGCTTCAGAAAGCCACCATGTAAAGCTCTCCACGCGGGCTTATTAGTATCCAATGTCTTTCGTTTCCTGCATCTCTCGCTCCACTAAAATTCATCATAAATTTTTTACAAACTATTTGAAGAAGAATGAAAACGTGAAAGTACCATTCGAATACTAAAAGCAAGTCGAAACATTATGTCAAAGTTCAACGACCATTTTCGAAGACATTGAAAAAAGGAAGCTCTATTCAATCTAAGTCCCACACTCGTTTTCCTTCTTACATACAGAAGCACTGGCACGGTTGAATTTCAAGGTCTAACCGCGGTCCATCCTGAATACACCCACAAATTTATCATTGAGTATTATTCATTGAAGCGTCAATGGACCATTTGAATATGAAAAGAAGGAGCCGAGTGAATGGACCACCACTCCTGGTTCGAACATTTACCCCAATATGTGTGAGCATACGTGTTTTTTTTTTAATTCTACACGTATATTTCATCCAGTGTGCAGGTGAACGAAGGGACTAGAATCTAGATGGCAGGGTTCGATTATTTAATCGATTCAGAATATTCAGAGGTCCACGGGATATCGTTTTGTTTAACTTCCTGCAGATTCGTCAAGAACCACGCCTGCTTCGGGATATATCATATGATTCGACCTCTGCCAAACCCCTGTCCAACTTTTTTCAAGGCTTCTTTAGTAATTTGCATGTGCTCTTTTCAATGGGACTCGATTCCTTGAGGAAGGTCGTCGCTCAAATGCAGGAACTTTCCTTTTCATTTCGAGGCTCATCAGAAAAATACGTTGGCGTTCAGTTTTTTTTAACTTAATCGATATTTTCTTATTATATACCTGTCGAATTATCAAAAAATTCATGGAATCATTTCCGATTATTTCTCAAAACTATCGCAATCTCAAATGTGTTGTTTTTGGGAAACCCGTGATTATGATTGGATAAAGATGTCGTTACAATTTTGAAGAATCAAGAATTTGGGTTGAGCAAAAGCTCTCGAGATTATGCTGAGCATTTAAGCTCCAACAGAGCATTTATATTTGTTTAAACAAATATATATACCAAATAATGCATATTTTTTACAAAAAAATTCTAGAGTGAAACAAACAGATAATTTTACAAATTACAGTGTTGCTACAAGTCAGGTAATTCCAGAAAGTCAAGGAATCTCAGGGTAAACCTGACCAAGTTAGGGACCGTACTTAAATTAGATAACAGCTCAATGGGGGGGGGGGGTTTTTTTTTTTTTTGATATTTTTTCTTTTTTCTTAATTCATGTACGTAATTGTTGTAAATTCGCAAATGGAACAAGTAACTCGCAGAAATTTTACAGAAATTTAATATGAATTTAACTTTACGCGTCAAAGAAAACTGGTGAGTGCAAAAAAAAACCTAGCCAACTACAGTTTTTCAAAAAGACAGGGAAAAGTCCGGGAAAATGAAAAAATGGGCAGGGAGAAATTAGAAAATTTTAAGAATTAAGTTTTGCGGTAACCCTGATATAACATTCTTTTTAGTAATTCATTTGGTTTGTATTTATATTTCTTTTTTTGCAGTCGCTTCATCCTGAAAATTATCTTTTTAGTTGTAAATTTTATTATTTGTTTGAAAATTCAACATTCTTGTTAAAAATGCAATCTTTTCGCTCAAAAATTCCACTATTCCGTAGGAAATTTACCTTTGGAGAAAAATTCATATTTTGGTGTTGAAAAATCAATTAGAATATTTTTTTTATAAGAATCCAACTATTTTTTTTAATTTGGCTTTTTGCTTTGAAAATTCATCTGCTTCAGTAGAAATTTCATTTTTCTTGGACAAGAATGACACTGTTTGATTGAAAATTCGATAACTTGTTAGAAATTGATTATTTTTGGTCGAAATTTCAACTGTTTTGTTCAAAAATCACCAGAAATATTTTTTTGGTGAAAATTTGACTATTATTCTTGAAAATTCATCTCTTTTATTTGAAAATTCATCTGTCTGAGTGAAAGATTCAAAATTTTTAGATAAGGATGCAACTGTTTGCCTGAAAATTCAATAAATTTTGTGAAAAGTCGTACTCTCTGGTCCAAAAATCGACTTTTTTGTTGAAAATTCAACTATTTCATAGAAAATTTACCTTTTGAGAAAAATTCGCCTTTTGTGTTGAAAAATCAACTGAAATCTTTTTTGGATGAAAATTCGACTATTTTTTTGAAAATTTATCTTTTTTATAAAAAAATTCATCTGTCTGAGTAGAAAATTCATCTGTTTTTCATAAAAATATAATCATTTGGTTGAAAATTTAATTAATTTTTTACAAAATTATCCTTTTCTGTCCGATAATCTACTTTTTTGTCGGAAATTGAACTATTTCGTAGAACATTTACCTTTTGAGAAAAATTCACATTTTGTATTGAAAAAACAATCTAAATATTTTTTGGATGAAAATTCAACTATATTTTTTAATATTTGTCTTTAATATTTGAAAAATTATATGTTTTAGTAGAAAATTATTCTTTCTTGGAGGAAAATGCAACTATTTGATTGAAAATTAATCAAGTTTTCTAGAAAGTCATCCTTTTTGTATGAAAATTCAACTGTTATTATTGAAAATTCGTCTTTTCGGGTCGAAAATTCGAGTACCTTCGTAGAAAATTTTCTTCTTATTTAAACTAGTTTCTTTCAAAATTTTATTCGAAGCACCTAGTTAAAAAATCATTTTTTTGTTCAAGATTCATATTTTGAGTTGAAAATTCATCTTATTGGTTGAAAATTGACTATTTAGCTGCGAACTAATCTTTTTCGATTGAAAATTCAACTGCGTGGGTAAAAGTTGAAGTATCTGTCAACCTTTTTTTTAATGAAGTATAATCTGTTTGGTTGAAAATTTCACTAGTTGGCAGGAAATTAATTTTTTTGCTGAAAATTCCGATTTTTCTAGTTAAAAAATTCAGTTTTTGTACAGAAAATTCGTCTTTTGGCTCCAAGGTTCAACAATGCACGATAACTTTTTTTCTCTCATAACTGAAAAATCTTCATCTGTAGAAAATTCGTCTTTTTGATCTTAAATTTTGTTTTTTTCAATGAAATTTTATCCTTCTTTGCTGAAATATCAACAATTACACGTTTTGTTGTCAATTTATCTTTTAAGGTTGAAAATTCAACTATTCCGTTGGTTGTGGAACTACTTTGTTGAAAATTAATGAATTTGGTTGAAAATTTATCTGTTTTCGGCGAAAGTTCAACTATTTTTTGAAAATCCGTCTTTTCAGTGAAAGGGTACTCTCCGTAGTGGAAATTTCATCTTTTTGGTTAAAAATGAATTTCTTTGGTTAAAAATTCGTTTGTTTTTTGTTTGGATATTCAGATTACTGACTGAAAATTATTATCCTTTTTCGTTAAATATTATCTGTATAGTAGAAAATTTGACATTTCTATTTTTTTTGTTTAGAATTAATTTCTTTCATTGAAGAAAACCTGTTTGGTTGAAAATTCCTATTTTTTATTGATAGAAAATTCATCTTTCGGATTAAAAAATCTACTATTCGATCACGATTCCACAAGTTTTGTTGAAAACTCATCATATTGATTAGGAAATAATTTTCTTGGTTGAAAATTCGTTTCCCTTTAGTTGAAAATTATTTTTTTCTGAAGTGAAGATACAACTATTCCATTCTTGCTAGAAAATTTATATTTTTAGTAAAAAATGGTTTAATTCGAATGAAAACTCGTTTTTTCATTTACTTTTCTAACTGCAAATTGAATATTATATTTTTGGTTTGTAAATTTAGCTTTTTTGATTTAAAATTGAATTATTTTGTTGAAAAATCATTTTTTGTTATTGAAAAGAAAATATGTTTATTTGAAATTTGAATTATTTTCTAAAATTTCGAAAAAGAATGGGAAAAATTTTCAAGCAAGATCTATCAGTTAGCAACATTACAGAGTTGAAAATATTTCAAAGAAGTTGAAAAAATGTACATTTTTGTATATTTGAAAATAAAAATTTTGAAGCATCTTAAGCATTTCAAAGTCATCCATGACGATAAAATTTTTTTACGATTCATGGAAGAATTTAAGCTGATTTTTCATTTTCAAAAATTAATTTCAAGAACGTATTCATAAAGACTTTAAAATATTAAAAAAATTTTCCAATATTGTCGAAACAGAAACTGGTAGACTTGAAGGCAATTTTATTTTTATTATGTTAGGACAATTTTTGAAAAAATTTGAATAATTTCAAAAGATATTCAAAAGATTTAAATGTTTTGAGAATGCTTAAATAACAATTTAAAATTTGAAAAGATTTACAAAAACTCAAAACAAAATGTAAATTTTTGAAGAGTGTGAACCAGTTTTCGAAGCTTTTGAAGAAGTTTGAATGGCTTCCAAAAACCCAAAAACTTTTGTGATTCCTGGCAAAATTAGTAATGTTTTTTCATTTTGATAAATAAATTTTGAAAGATAATTTAAAAAGGTTTCAAGACATTTCAAAAGATTTCCACAAATGTTGAAAAAAATCTGCAAAATTTCAGGGCAATCCGTAGCGTTTTTGACAAATTTCATCCATTTCTGTTAAAATTGCAAGTGGAAAAAAATTATTATTATTTCTTTTTTTTGAAGATTCTGCTATTTTGTAAAAACTTTGCCTTTTTTGGCATGAATTTAACCGTTTTTTTCACGTAACATCAAAATATTGTACGGTTGAAATAACAAATAATCAAATAATCAAATAATATAATGAAAAATATTTCTTTAGATTTATGTCATAATTTAAACTTATTTTTTATTTT
Organism: Andricus quercusramuli; assembly: GCA_932178445.1. Classification (NCBI taxonomy): domain Eukaryota; kingdom Metazoa; phylum Arthropoda; class Insecta; order Hymenoptera; family Cynipidae; genus Andricus; species Andricus quercusramuli. Next base: position 247,675 of record CAKNXH010001221.1, read on the forward strand.
TAAAAATTAATTTTGAGAGAATATTTAAAAAGACTTTAAAACATTTCGAAATATTTCAAAAACAGCCTAAATAGAATCTTGAAGATTTAAAGGCAATTTTCTTTATTTTCCAGAAATTGAAGACAATTTTTGGGAAAAGTCGAATGACTATAAAAGATATTCAAAAGGTTTAGAATTCTGGAAAATGATTGAAAAATAATTTGAAATAAGGAAGGATTTGCATTAATTCAAAACAAAATGCAAATTTGAATAACATATTGCTACAAATTTCGAAAAATATTTGGAAGATTTAAAGGTAATTTATCTAATTTTCAAAGAATTTGACAAATTTTAGAAATAATTATAAAAACTTCTAAATATCCTACATATCTTTTAACCTGACTCGAGTTTTTCCTAAAAATTTGAAAAATTCTGTTAATATAAAAAAATTATACTTTTCTGACATATTTATAAATCGAACTATTTGGTTACAATTCGTCTTTCTGTTTTCAAAATTGATTTGTTTTGGTTTGAGAATTGCACTATTATGGAGAAAAAACATTCATGTTTTGTTTTCGGTTTTATCATAAAACATTTATAGTAAACTTTGAAGATTTAAAAATAGTTCGAAAAACAACTTGGACGATTAAAAATAATTTTTTCAATTTTGCAAAATTTTAAAGATTATTCGAAAAACTTTGAATTATTTCAACAACAAAAAATATTTTAAAGTTTTGGAAGTTTTTAGAAGATTTAACAATATTTGAAAGTTGAGAGGATTTTAAGACATTTCAAACAAAATGTAGTTTTTTCAGATTTTGAAATAAAATTTTCAATTGTTTCTTAGGATTTCAGGGAAAATTGAAAGTGATTCTTTATCTTGAAGAACTGATTCGAAGAGACTATTTAACAAGATTTTCAAATATCACAAAATATTTCCGAAGTTTTGAAAAAATTCGAAAATATTTTTAATCAAAAAGGTTGGAAGCTTTTAAAGAATTCAAAAAAGTCTAAAGAGAATACTAAATTTGTTTTAAGATTGCTGGAAAATTTTTGAATAAATTTCAATTCTACAAAATTTATTTCAAGGCTACGTTCAAAAATATTTTGAAACATTAAAAAAGATTCAAAAAATAATTTAAAAAAATCTAGAACATTTTCAGGAATTTTTCTTCCAAGTTTGCAGAATTTTTTCAGTTTCAGAAGAAATTTGATTCATTTGAAAATATGATAAGAAGTTTTTAAAAAGTTTCGAAAGTAATTGAAAATTTGAAAAGATTTCAAATAGCCTGAAATAAAATGTAGATTTTTGAATATTTCGAAATGCAGTTTTGAAGTTTTCTCAAGATTTTGAAAAGTTCCAAGATAATATACAAATCTTTCTGTATTCAGAAAATTGTAATTCAAGAGAATATTTAAAAAAATTTTGAAACATTACGGAAGATTTAGAAAATTATTTCAAACGAATCTGAAAAATTTCAATCCATTTTTAGGAATAACTTGAGTCATTTAAAGAAGTATTCAAGAATTGTAGAATTTTTGAAGAGACTGCAAATATTCTGGAAAACTTTGAAAAAACTATCTATTGTTGAATTTTTTTCACTGAACAAAAAGTCCTGAATGTCTTTCAAACTCTAATTTTTTGTAAAATATTGTGAAGTGCTGCGACATAACAAAAATTTGTTTAGAAATTTTCTAGATACTGTTTCGAAAAATCTGAAATGTTCAAAAATCTGTTAAAATTTTTCAGCAAAATGTATGCTCATATATTTTTAAAGAAATTTGAAAAATAAATAGTTATTCTACATTTTTAGTTTGTATTGAGAATTATTTTTGCGTTCAAATAATAATTTGCCTGGAATTTTCCTTATTTCTTGACTGAAAAATCTTTTTTGGTTGAAAATTCATCTTTCTGGCATGAAAATTAATCTCCTTTGGTGAAAAAATTCATCTTTTATATTGAAATGACGAATGTATGATTTAAAATCAACATCTTTTTTGGGTGAGTATTCAACTATTTCTTTGAAAATTCGTTTTTTTTTTAAGAACTCAAGTCGTTTTGATTTACAATTAAAAATATTTTTTATTTTAATTGCCAACTTCAAATTCTTCGTTAATAAATCATATTTTTGGTTAAAAAATGTTCCTTTATTTTCTTCCAAACTTCTGCAAATACCAAATATCTTTTGAACTAACACGAATTTTTCCTAAAATTTGGTAAATTCTTGTAAAATAATAAAAGTTTCTTATACATTTCCTAAATACTTTTTGGACAAATCAGAGATCTTCAAAAATCTTTCCAAATTTTCTCAAGAATCCTAAAGAAATTAAATCTAAAATACTTTAAAAATAAATAAACCAATAAACCTGAAAAATAAATAGCTATTCGAAGTTTTTATCATACTAAATATTATATATCCCTGAAATTGTTATTTGCTTTTAATTTTTTCTTCTTGAATGTAAAATATACTTTGGTTAGAAATTAAACTACATGTTTAATGTAATGTATTTTGTTGAATATTCCTGTTTTTAGAAAAAAGTTAAGCTGCTTGGTTGGATTTTTGGTGTTTAAATTAATAAATTAAAATCGTTTTTGAATGAAACATCGACTGTTACATTTTTCTTTGAGAATTTTTAAAAATGGAAAATTCAACTACTTGGTTGAAAAGCAACTTTTGCATTAAAATTCTGATTTGACATATTCAAAATCATCAAAAATCTTTTTGAATTTCCTTAAGAATAGTAACAAAATTATATATTTATAATCTTAAAAACAAATAATCAAAGTAATTCGAAATGATGGATTGGAAGTTATTTCGAAAGATTCTGAAATTAGATCAAATTAAAATCAATCATTATCGAAGAGTTTTTTTTTCCAATTTTCTTCACAATTAAAAGTATCAATATTTCATGAAAATATTGAAACGACCAGTAGACAAAAAACTTTAACATCATAATTAATTAATAGTAATAATTAATAATTATTACGTATTACGCTGATCAAGAAAATTAACATAAAAAAAATTTAGTATCGAAGAGTATTTGCTGGAGTAAAATTTATTGGTTTTTTCGAGAATTAACCGTTACGTAGTTATTAAACTTCATGAATGTAAACTTTGATATGTTCATTCTCCCCAATTGGATATTGTTCTTTTTTATGCATTGTTATGAAACGTGTCAAACTTCTCATTTGATCAATAATCAATCCGCGAAGTGATAATTCGCGAACGTTCAGTTAATCAATTTATTGCATTTTCATGATCGATAAAAATTCAATTAGAACAACGATACATTGGTCATAACAGTACAGAATATTAGTTCAGATAAACTGCTCGACACCAATTGAGTCTACGATTGTTTTTCTTGCGATTTATAATTAAATTCACAATTGCTTATAAAAAAGTGATAAAAATGGAATTATCATCAGTGATACTAACGTTAGCATTTTCATCGGCTCTGGGACTTACATTAGATAAGAACGCACTCGATCAACTGGTAATTATATTTAGCACTAAGAAATCGATAATCACTTCATTAAAATTATTGATAAAAATATAAAACAATATTTATAGATATTTTCTAAACAATCGTTGATAGATTGTAATTTATAAACAATATAAATTGGAAAATGATTGTTTAAATATGATTTACAGTCTGAGGAGGATCAGACTCTGGTTCAAAATGAAGTAAACAATTTTTTGGACACAACAGGGAAACAAATTGCCGGTGCCCTAAAAGAAAAAAATGTTGCTCATGTCAGGAGAGTTGATCCAAAGTTACGAGAAATTAAGACGAGACAAGTTGTTCCAGCAGTTCCTTATTACCATGCTCAACAATGGCCAGTAAAAAATCCTGCTTCTTGCGCCTTAATCACCTGGATAAAGTGGGCGATCCAAACAATGAATCTTGTGTGCGAAAAGGGCTTGGATATTCTCAGGATTCACGATTCTCTAAATTTATAATTGCGGGTGGAATAGAAAATTATTTTTGAAAAGATGAATTTTTAATTTTAATAATTTGAATAATGGATATATCTTATTTCTACAATTTTCTGGTTTGAGGAGTAGAAAAATATTTTTGATGATACTGTACTCTAAATTAAGAAAATTCGGAATGAGAGTTTTTAATTATTGTCCTGCTACCTATAATAAATTTAAATTTAATATTTTCCTTCGCATAGAAAATGTCTTCATTCATAAATCCACAGGACATTATCGTTCTTCTGACGAAAAAAGTCCACTTAATTACCCGAAGGGAAAGTAATACTGAGGACAAAGTAAAAACGTTCCTTGTTCTTAATGAAATATAAAATTAACTCAAGCTATGTTTCTGCCTTAATTATGCTTTGCACGCTTGGGGAGTTAACGATGCACGAAAAATGTCCAATTGATGGCTTTCGTGAGTCGTCATATTTTTCTAATTAATTTTCATCGTTATATAATAATTTTCATATATGTACTAGAAACAAGCGCGATTTGTTTGTCACGATTTTTAAATTTAAAAATAAAATTATTATTATTGAAAAATTATTCTATTTTATACTATCTACATATTGTCTGCAAGTCTAACAGACTAGACTAGTATATTTTTAAGTTTTTTTGGGTCGCTGAATCCGAATCTGATGTCGAAATTCCAAAGTTTGCTCTTGTTTTCTTCTTTACCTCAAAAAATCTTTTTTCGTACATTTTACAGCTCCACAGAAAAATAAACCTAGATGTTCCGACGGACCGGTTTAGTAAACTCTTACATATTTTGAGTCGCTGAATCCGAATAAGAAGTCGGAATTCCGAAGTTAGCTTTTTTTCTTCCTAACCTCAAGTTTTTCTTTTTCTTCTTTTTCTTCCTAACCTTGAGGTTAGGAAGAAAAAAAGAACTAACTTCGGAATTCCGACTTCGCATTCGGAATCAGCGACTCAAAATATGTAAGAATTTACTAAACTGGTCCGTCGGAACATCTAGTTTCCCTTTTCCTGTGTGGCTGTATAATGTATGTCTGGTCCGTCGAAAGTTCTACTTTTTTTATGGTGCTATGAAACGTACGAAAAAGCAGCTTTTTTAGGTTACGCAGAAATTAATAAAACACCGAAAAAAATGTCGGCTGAGCCTAACTCTGCTCTGATATGCTCTGCTCTATTCTATTCTGTTTTTTTTATTCTATTCTATTCTATTCTATTCTATTATTTTTCATTTGAACATCACTTAAAATTGTTCAGAGTTGCGATCTTCTTCCAACTCTATTTTCTGTATCAAAAATGCCAATAGACGACTAAAGACACTAAGATAATTTAAATTTTCAGAAGATTCTGCATCTTGTTCAAATTCAGATGATGTATGTTCGAAAACACGATTTTTGTCGTGAAGTGATAACATAACCTAAAATTATTAAAAGTTACGAATTTTCTTCGAAAACTATTTTCTAAATTAAAAAATACCAATTGCGGACGAAAAATACTGACATAATTCGAAATTGTTAGAAGATTCAAAGTCTTGTTAAAATCATAATGATCTTTGTTTTAAAAAACCAATTTTCGATGTAAAACGTTACCTGAAATTGTTCAAATATCAGCTTTTTTTAGGTTAGGAAGAAATTAATAAAATACGGGAAAAATGTCGGCTTAGCCTAACTCTGCTCTGCTCTATTCTATTTTTTCTATTCTATTCTATTCTATTCCATTCTATTCTATTCTATTCTATTCTATTCTATTCTATTCTATTCTAT
>CAKNXH010001221.1:253382-277475 GCA_932178445.1 Andricus quercusramuli
CTATTCTATTCTATTCTATTCTATTCTATTCTATTCTATTCTATTCTGGACTATTCTCTTCTATTCTATTCTATTCTATTTGAACATCACTTAAAATTGTTCAAGGTTGCGATCTTCTTTCAACTCTATTTTCTAAATTAAAAATGCCAATAGATGACGAAAAATGTCAAGATAATTGAAATTTTTAGAAGATTCTGTATCTGGTTCAAATTCGAATGATGTATGTTTGAAAACACGATTTTTGTCCTAAAGTGCTAACATAACCTAAAATTTCCATAGTTGCGAATCTTATTCAAACACTGTTTTCTGGATTGAAAATACCAATTGCAGACAAAAAATATAGACATAATTCAAAATTGTTAAAAGATTCCAGGTCTTGTTAAAATTAAAATGATTTTTGTTTTAAAAAACCCAATTTTCGATGTAAAACAACAACGTTACCTGAAGTTGTTCAGATATTAAGCACCTTTAATATCTAATTTCACTCAAAAAACGCTAAATGATAAAAAAGTTTTAAAACCCAAAATTATTGAAAATGAGAATTCCCGATATTAATTTTTGTTAGAAGATCCAGTACTGAAATGCACAAGTGTTTTTCTATATACATGAGATTTTTCAATAATTTTTCTTATGAAACAGGATTATTTTTAGATTAATTTTTAAAATAACGAAGTTCGAAGTTTTATGATTTTGAAGAGAAAATTCAATTTTGTAAGATTATAAGATTGTTGAAAATCTATTAATTTTAAAATATATTCACGCGTTTTGAAAAGATAAGAAAATAATTTCAAACTTGAGAATTAAAATTTTTTTTTAACAAATTGTAGATTTCCATAGAGTTCAAACACAAAATTCAGAAGCTTTTGAGGAATCTTGAAAGGTTTAAAAAAAAAAGAAATCATCTCAAAAATTCTGAAAAAATTGTAAATAATTTTTCTTTTACCAAATTTATTTTAAGGGAATATGTAAAAAAGTTTCGGAAAATTTCCAGAATTGTCAAAAGTATCAGAAAGATTTTAAATCAATTTTCTTGATTTTTCAGAATTGAAAAAAATCAGGAATACTTGCAACAATTTAAGAGATAGGAATTTCAGAATGTTTTGGAGAAATTAAGAATATTTTGAAATTTTAAATAATTTTTGAGGAACATATAATTCGTCTTTATAGGTTCCCATAAAAGCCCCATATGTGAAATTTTTTTTCAAAAGTTCCAGCTTTTCTTGGACTATTCAGTTGGATACAGGTAATAAATATTAATGGAAGCAAAAAGGCATTAAGAAACTATTTCAGGGAAAATTTACATTAACTATGATCCATATAGAAGATTAGGTACATTCACGAAAAAGAGAGAGATTAGTTAAAATGAATGAAAATCATTTAAAATCTCTAAAATTTATTTCTTATTTGTTTATAATTAAAAATCCAGAGGAAAGTGGGAAATTCTAGAAAAATCCGTAAGTTTCTAGCGATTTATTAAGGGAAGATAGTTATAAATGATAACAAATTGTTCAAAAAATCATGTTTGTTAACTTGAATTTATTATCACCTCACTCTAACTGAAAAGTGGACAAAAAGTACAAATTTTAGAAAAAACTGCAAGTTTCTAGCATTGTCGTGAAAGAATATTATTTTAAATAATAATAAATTTTTCAAACCATTATGTCTGCTCATTATGTCACTATCTCTCTCCAGCTAAAAAGTTTGAAAACAATTTAAAAAATTCGGAAAAGCGGCGATTTGCTAACTCTATTCTAAAAGAAAATTGCTAAAACAATAATAAATTGATGAAAAAATTCATAGAAACATCTAATATTCACATATAATTATCTGTATAAGATATTGTTTTATTCATTAAAAACAATTTGTGTTTAAAAAACAGAAAAAAATCATAATTAGCGCCCAAAACCGCACAAAACTCGTTTTCCCAGTTATGGGGGGTTTTTGGGACACTGTAAATATGATATATTTAAATTTAATATCAATTTTTTAATATCAATATGATAAATATGATATGATCTATGGGGGTAGTATGAAAAAATATTTATTTGTATGCTTTAGCTAATTGTAAAATGAAATATTGAGTTTTTAACTCAATTGACCTAATATTGACGATTCTGACTGAAATGTCCGAAAGCGTCCTTTTTCTTATGAGAAATGCGTGTCAAACTTCATGGGACTTGCGGAACGTCTGAATATGTATCATTTTTAAAAATTTGTTTAGTGTGGATTTGGACATATTTGAGGTGGAAATTCGAAAAAAAAAGTTTCTTAGTGCATTTTTGGACCATTCTGTTGTCCAATAAATTGAAAAAAAAATTTCGCGAAAAGCATTTCCCAATTAGTCACGACCAGGAACCGCTGAAAATGCATTGCCCATTCCGAGATGTACTACAAAATTTACTTTGAAATTGATTGACATGTATCAAGATATATGAAATTCTCGTATCGTCGTACATCAACAATGAATCTCCAAATAACAACAGATTCATAATTAATTCAGCTAGCATAATAAATTATTTTGCACAATTTTGAATAAATTATCCTTAAATGAAATTAATGGGATAGAGACACTCGAGGTACACCGTGATAATGTGTGGAAAGTGAGAATTACCGTCTCTCAGATCGGTCGATGCTAACTAATTGTTATTATAAACTTACAGTATAGGTTTAATCATAATAGCTTCAGGCTAATTGGATAGATAATTAAGGGTAAAGGTAATTACTAGCGTATACAGTATACAGTGCTCATATCCGTCCCGTACATCCATGCTGCTCGTTGCTTATACTAGTCGATATGGCTTTAGGCTAAAACGCGTTTATGAGGTGCGGCATCCGCCGATGGCTGTCCACCTAAAATTTCCTTCGTCACCCAATGAAAATTGAATGCATTGAGTATTTATTATTGGAAGAATTTCTTTACAAGAATTCATTCTTCAAGCAAATATAAACGGAAATTATCTACATGGCTAGGGCGAGCGTTGCTAAAAATCATCTTTAACTTTGAAACATGATTAATCATTCAAAGAAGAGAAAACACTTTTAAAAACAACTGTTGGAAAGCTTCTGAAATTCTGCGTTTATCGGCCTATGATAGATCCTGAAAAAATTGTCCACATCAATAAAAAAGTTATCTATGATTTCAAAAACAAAAGAAGTAAAGAAAAATTAGATATAAATACTGAACATTTTTGTAAATCTCTCTTAAATTTGACTATCAAGGAATGCCATTCAAAAATACATTCTTTGAATGTTAAGATAGAACAAATGATTGACAAATTAAATCAACGAGTTCCCTCTTTTATTATCAAGAAATGTTTTGAAAGGAAAACAAAAATAATTATAGATTCCCTTAAAGATAATATAAAACATGATCGCATATTTTTAAACATTCTCAAAGAGCAAGGAGATGTACAAAAATTGCATTTAAATATTCATTCACTTCTTTCTCAAGATCAACCTGGCACCTGGGTTTTGAATATTTCTAATGTAATTATTCCACACAGAGTCATTGACACTTGTGAGATCAGGTGATGGTTTTAGCAAAAAATTTGGGGGGAAAAGCTATATTCAATTATTTGAAATAATTAAAGACATTGAATCCGAAATTTGAAAAAATACCTGAGAATAAAATCAATGAATTTAGGTCACAGTTCATTGGTTTCTCTTATGATTTTTTAACTGTTATTCTTGATCCACACAATCAAATATCTTTTTTGAAATTTCTGAAAACAAGACAATAATTTCAATTGGAGAAGTAGCTTTTACAACTTGTCCAATTATTAAAAAGCGCATGGCGTCTTTGAATAATGTTTATTATTATTATGTTATTTGAATAATATGTTCAATAACAATAATCAATAAAACAAACGTACCCAGCACTTTGACATGAAAAATATAATGTGTAGATTTACGAAGGTTCCTAAACAAAAATCTATTCAACAATTTTAAAGTGTTACAAAAGAATAAATAAAATTTTTCAAAATTTCTGGAAAAATGTAAACTAATTTTTTATTTTAAGAATAATTTTCAAAAGGAAATTAACAAAGACTTCAAAAGATATTAAATTATTTCCTAAGATTTCGGAAAAGAATGTGAACGATTTTTCAGCAAAAATGTTTAATTAGCAAGATTACAAAGTTCTATCAAAAATTCCATCAAGTTCAAGAATATTTGGAAGTTTTAAAAAGGTTCAAAATTTATTTTAAAATTGAAAACATTGCAAAAAAGTTTTAAAGAATGTACATTTTTGAAGCTTTGGAAATAATAATTTTGAAGCTTCTTAAGGATGTTGAAAGGTTTCACGGCAATAAAAAAATTCTTGAAATTCGTAGGGAATTTCAAAATGATTTTTAAGTTTGGAAAATTAATTTTAAGACGATATTTTGAAAGACTTTGAAACATTTCAAAAGATTGCAAAAGTTTTCAAAACAAATTCTGGAAGATTTGAGGATTTCGGAATGACTAGAAATCGTTCAAAAGTTAAGAGGATTTACAATATTGCGAAACAAAACGCAAATTATTGAAGATTTCAAAACAATTTTCGAAGCTTTTGAAAAAGTTTGAAAGGTTTCAGGACAATAACAAACGTTTCTTGAGATTCCTGGGAAATTTGTTGTTCATGTTGAAAAATTGATAACAGACAGACATACATACATACAGACAGACAAAGACAAAAGTTCATGATTTTCGGACTCTGTGAGTGCGGGAACGTAAAGATCCGTTAAAAAATAGAGGTCGAAAATTAGGACGAATAAATTACAATCTCATGAATGAGAATGTAAAAATTCAGGAGAAATAATATGGAACATACAAGTCAAAGAATTGGAAGAAAATATTAAATATCATTGGACTGTATTTTAGGATGATCGTACCTAGCATAATTTACTTCATATTTAATATCTAATAGAACTTTTTCAATTCTTGTATAATCGAAAGATGAAGCTATATGATGATTGATTGATCTTGTTAACATCTACTAAAAACCATAATTATAACTCATGATTCTCTTCAAATGCATAATTTTGAAAATGATCAAACTCTTTGAATTTTGTTTTTATTAAAAAATTTCATGAAATAATGTTCAAATGAATTCAATACTTATCAAAAATGTCACTTAAAATGTTTTAATCCATTAGAAAATAATTTTTTCGATTTTTTGAAAATTTTGAAAAACATATTTTTTTTTATTTTCATCAAAATTGAGAATGCCATTTGAAAGATTCACAAGTTTTCTTGTCGCGTACAAGAAACTTTCACAAAAATTTCGAAAACTCTTCAAAAAAGAGGGACCCCAAAATCCGCCCTTTTTTTTGCGCCCAACGTAGTTTTTGAAGAAAATAACATAAATTGACGCAACAAAGCTCAAAATATTCGTCAATGCATGCTGTAACCGGTATTGTCATTAGATTATGCTTTCAACCCCTTTCAACACATGTGAAATTGAAAAACTACCCCTAATTGGATTATTAGTCATGAAATACTTCCCAACTCCTGATAGGCGTAGTTTTTCGGTTTTTAAGGTTTAAAATAGTTATAAGTAAGTAGAACTAACGTAGTGATTATACACGTACATTAATTGGTTTTACCTAGGGACAACAAAAATTATTCAAAAATATTTTATACACGTTCTTGTTTATGACGCATTTTCAACTGCCCTAATAGGGGCAGTTTTCCAGTGTTAAAACGGGTTGAAAGGGTAAACTAATGACAAAACCGGTTACAGCATGCATTAACGATTATTTTGAGCTCTTTTGCGTCAATTTATGTTCTTTCCTTCAAAAACTACGTTGGGCGAAAAAGTAGGGGCAGATTTTCGGCTTATTTTTGGGTCCCTCTTTCGTTTCCGAATTTGAAAATGCTCTTACTTTTTGAATTTTTATCGAATCAAACATATTCCACATTTAGTAAACATTTTGATCGAAATTTGTTAATCTATCTGAAAAATATATTTTTTTCTACTTTATGAAGGTATTCAAAATTTTGAAAAGTATATGACTTTTCTAATTTATACCGGAATAGAAAATTTCAATGAGATAATTTTTGAGTCTTTCATCCACCTGTAAGAAACTTTCACAAAAATTCCTGAAACTAGAAAATTTTTTTTTTTTTAATTTTGAAAATGCTCTGAATTTTTTTATTTTGGTTGGAAATATCTGGTTAACTAACTTAACCTTCATTTTAGAACCTTTGAAAAGTTTATCAAAGGCTGACTTGGTTGGACAAATCCTTCAAAAGTTAGCGTGACTAGAACATTCAGGTAACCATACAGACATACATACATACATACATACAGACATACAGACAGACACCGACAAAATTTTATGGTTTTGTATATACTCGTTCTAGTACAGTACAGTACATTCTTTTCTTCTTGTGACCATGGTGTCCCTAGTCCTCATTGTATCTTCACTAACAAAAAAAAAGGTATTTCTCGATACGCTCCATCATTCAAAGTTTCAGTGCTTACTTCAAATTTGTGAGAAAAATATGTGTGATAATCGCAATAAGTGTTGTTTTATGTGTGGTTTGTTTGTGGATCAGCAGCATCGTTTGAAGTTAAAAAATAATAAATCTGTGATTGATGGCTACAACGATTTTCTCAAACTTCAATATACTACCTCTGATCGCTGGTATGAACCAGAATTCGCGTGTCTCGACTGTTCATCGAAGTTCAAAAAATGGAAATCGAAAAGTTGCCATAAAGTTCGAATTTCTTTATCTTCTCCGATTATATGGCATCATCAGCTTTACCATGAACCGAACGACTGCTATTTTTGTCAAACAGAAGTATACGGTCATCATTATAAAACAAGAAAATGCATAAAGTATGCTCATGTTGTGACTGTAACGAAACCCGAAGTCCTAAACGATATGGTTGACTCAACTGCAGTTCAAGAATTGAAGAATGTTCAACTCGATGATCATGATCAAGCTGATGATCATAAAGCTGATGATGAATATCTTCCGTGTACATCAAGTTCAAGTGCAAGACATGCAATATCATATGTGGACTTTCAGGATCTTTCACGTGATTTAGATCTATTAAGAAGACAGTATAAGGTGCTGGCTTCTCGATTGAAGCAATGGAATTTGGTGCAAGATGACTTTAATATCACGCTGCCTCGGATGGACGATCGAATTTCTTACAAAGAAATTTTCAAAGTTGATGAAGAGAATCCTAAGCTTGTTTATTGTCCAGATGTATCTGAACTATTCGACCTCTTGGACTACAATCACGTATCAAATGAATGGCGACTCTTCATTGATGGATCGTGCGTGAGTAAGTACTCTCTCAATAAGATGAATCTTATTCATCATATTCCTTTCTTGAATCTTGACTTCAAATTTGTATGATTTGATAGGTTTGAAGCTGTGTTATTACACAATGAAGGTAGATTTCCATCAGTTTCATTAGAATACGCAACTGATATGAAGGAAACTTATGATAATTTGGAAAGAATACTCTGCCTCATCAATTACGCTGCACATAAATGGCAAATAGTTAGCGACTTGGAAGTGCTGACAATTTTGTTTGGAATGCAAGGCGGGTACACTAAATATCCTTGCTACCTTTGTGAATGGGATAGTCGTGCCCCGAATAGGTATGCTAGAACTCAATGGCCATCACGACAATTCTTCAAAATTGGAGAAAAAAATGTTTTGAACCTTCCACTAGTACGACCCGCAAATGTCATCCTACCACCAATACACCTGAAACTTGGATACGCGAAGCAGTTTTTGACAAAATTGAGAGTCGACGGCGAATCGTTTCGTTACCTGAAAGAAGTTGCATTCCCTAAGTTGAGTGATGCAAAACTAAGAGGAGGTAACATATGATTCTTATTTTTTGACGCTCGAGAGTGAATTAGTTTACTACATTTTATTGAAGAGCTTTTGTTGTTAATTTCAGGAATCCTTGTCGGCCCTCAGATTCGGAAACTTCTGCGAGATGAGGAATTCGCGAGCAAGTTGAATGCAGTGGAAAAACAAGCATGGAAGAGTTGAACATCATTGTGTGAGAATTTCCTTGGAAATAACAGGAGCCCTGATCATGTTGAAGTCGTTCACGAATTTTTGAGTGCATATGAGAAAATGGAATGCAACATGTCCATGAAGATTCACTTCCTGCACTCATATTTGAATTTCTTTCCGGAAAATCTGGGCAAGGTGAGTGGCGAACAAGGTGAACGATTTCACCAGGAAATAGGTGCTATTGAAAAATGTTTCCAAGGAAAGAGCTCCATCAACATGCTTGCTGATTACTGCTGGTCACTGAAACGAGAAACCAGTGATGAAGCATACAAACGGAAGAGGTCGAGCGAGCATTTTTGACTGAATGTTATTATAATTAAAATAAGAAATCAATATTTATAATGATAAATTATAATTACCAATTATTATGTAATAATGCACAAAATTACATAGCTTTGATGACGGTTGATATCATTTTCATCCCTCGCGGCGCAACCTGATGTAAATTTCACGTCCGCTACGTACATGAAAATTTAGCAAAAAGTTCTTAAAGTCTTAAAAGTCACACATTCGACGCAGAATTAAATTGACTATCAAAATATTCTGTTAAAAAAAAATCTTCAAAACCGAATAATATCGTAAATATATCGTCAAAGTTGGACAAATGGACAAAAAATTGAAAAATCGCAAATACTTTCAACTACAGTCTCGTCAGTTTTTTATTAAAACAAAGTAAGAAACACACAGTTTGGAATGCCGGCTTTTCTCTTTGACACGAAAAAGAAATGTTTAAATCGGATGACAATTTCTCCTATACAGTTTTTCTTAATTTTACTAGATCTACAACTTGTGCCAGGTCTCCATAAAAGTGTCTCAAAATTTTTGTTTTTTGAAATGACTTCTTAATTAATACCATTTTCAGCATCATCTATTTGAAATTGGTTAAACTTGTTGAAGAATTTGAAATCTTCTTTTTCCTGAAAAGCATCAAGTGCTTCGTGAAATTATCAATTAACGCGAGCGCAAGCAACAATAGCTGGAAGGTGCTACTGTCGTTTGTACAATGTGTAATGATTCCATCGTGCAGAGCAAGCACGTCTCTGGGGCTGTGCACTGGTTTCTATTTACATCTATTTCGTCCCGTATTGAAATGAGCGCTTTGCAATGCACGAAATAATTTCCAACTACTGGGTACTACAATCTGCTATTCAGTATTCAGAATTTACCCTAAGAAAGATGAAAAAGGAGAATTGAATTTCTGATGAAGGGATTTCATCGTCATTCAAGAAATGTTTACAGGAAATTGTGAAGGAAAAAAGTAATTAATATCAAATTAAAAATATGGAAAAGGTTTTATTTTTATTTGAACGTAGAACAAGTTTTAAGAGGAGATAACCTGATTAGAAGTTAGTTATTGCGCCAGGTTATTACAGTGATATTTACTGGGAATCCCATTTTAGCAAGGCGTCTAGAATTTCTTTTAAAAAATATTCCAGGACTTTTCCAGGCTTTCCAGGACAAAGGAAATAATTGTTTGCAGGTACCATTTTTTTGAAGTGAAAAAATACTTTTCACGAAATATAGTAGAATTTGTAGGTCTAGTGGAATAAAAAGAAAGTTCCATTCGTGAAATTTCTTTTACACCCCAAAACTCTGATTTTATCGTTAAAAATCCAAATACCAAAAAAATTCCCATTCAACATTTTTTGTCGGTTTACATAATCAAAGAGAATTCAATTCCCTGTGTAATTAACTTTTTTGATTAAAATTGGTTCGAGTTGACTGTGTTATAGAATTTGAAGCAAATTTACTTTTATTTTTGAATAAAATAATTAAATTTTCAACAAAATAGTTGAACTTTCGGAAGAAATTATTGTTGAATTTTCTACCCCCAAAGATGAGTTGTTAACAAAAAATTAAAAGTTAATTCTTAGTTAGAAAATTATTTTCTGCCAAAGAGATGAATTTTCAAATAAAATGATGGAATATTCAACTGGACTGCTTAAATTGTCAGTTAAAGAAGCTAATTTCAAACCACAAATTTTCAAAAAATAGGTAAATTTTCAATTTCAAAAATTAATGTTTCAACAACTAAAAATTAGTTTTCAAGAAATTAGTTAAACTTTTAAACTACTAGATGAATCTCCAACTGGAATGGATGAATTTTAAACCAAAAAGATATGGTTAAATTTATTTTCAATCAAAAAGAAGAGAATTTATAACTGCAATAGTTAAATTTTCAGTGAGAAAAAGTGATTTTTAACCAGAAAAAGAACAATTTCAACGAAATAGGCCAATTTTAAAGGGAGGATATAAATTTTCATAAACAATGATGAATCTTCAACCCGAAAAATGAACTTTTAAGAAAGGAATTTAATTTTCAGAAAGTTAGTTGAATTTTCAACCAAAATCAGTAGTTTTCTATCCAAAAATACGATTTTTCAACCAAGTTGTCAAATTTTCAAATAAAAAATATAAATTTTCAACCAACTAGGCCAATTTTTAGATTAAGAAAAGTACAAATTCTTAACCAGAAACGGAACAGCTGAATATACGGTTCATAAAATTAAATTTACAGCAACAAAAAGAATTCGCATAAAAATATTAAAATTTTCAACCAAAATGATTAATTTTACAAGGAAATGATAAATCCCTAACTGGAATACTTGAATTTCCAACCGGAAAGATGAATTTTTAACTCAAATTGTGGAGTATTCAACTAATAAGCTTGAATTATTAGTTGAAATTAATAAATTTGTAACAGAAAAAAAAAAGTTTAACAATTTACTTGAATTTTCAAATAAAGAAAAAAGAATTTTCAACAAAATAGATACATTTTCAATCCAAGAATTAATTTTCAATTGAAATGAAGAATCGTAAAAAAAATTAATTTTTAACAAATGAGTTTCATTTTCAATCAAGTAATTGAATTTTCTACCAAAAAAGATGAATTTTCAAGAAAATACATGATTTTTTCAACCAAATACTTGAATTTCCAAATAAGAAGATAAATTTTCCACCAAATAGTTACATTTCGAAAGAAAAAAGAAGAATTTTTAATAGAGAAATGTTAAACAAAATAGTTGAATTTTCTATCTGCAAAGATGAATTCTCAATCGAAACGTCGAATTTTCAACAAAATACATTATTTTCAAATAGATTATTTTTTTAATAAAAAAGATAAACTATTAATAAAAAAAATGTTCCACATAATAAAAAAAATTAATTTGAAGCTACTTTTATAAATAAAAAAAATTGATATTCAATTTTAAATTACAACTATACAAAGAATTAGTCACGATCTCGAAAAAAATCCGCTGACTTTGAAAGAAATTTCCTAAAATTTTCAGGTTTATCCAGGTTAGATATCCCGATTATTCTATACATGCAGCAGGCAAAATTTCAATAAAAAACATACGTATTTGAACAAATAGTTGAATTTTTCAACCAAGATGTTCAACAAAAAAGTTTGTTGTTTAAGGTGTTGAATTTTCTAGCGAAAACGATGATTTTTTACGAAATAGTAGAATTTTCAGCCTCAGAATATGGAAATCCAACAAAAGAAATTAACTTTTTAATCAATCAATTGAATGCTAAACAAAATAGTTTAATTTTTAGTTAAATGAATTAGTTTGTAAACAAAAAAATGATTTTTCACCTAAAATTATGAATATTCCAAAAAAATCTAATTTTAAGAAATTATTTCATCTTTCTACTAAGTAGTGGAATTTTCAACCCGAAAGATCGATTTTTACCGAAAAATGTAATAGTTAATATTTCAACAAAAAATATATTCAATCAACGAAAACGAAATTTCAACAAAATTATTGAATCCTTCACTAACCAAGTTTAATTTTTAACCAAAAATTCGAATTGTTCACCTAAAAATTGAATTTATACGAAAAAAGATTAATTTTGAGCCAAGTATTCAAATTTCTAACCTAGTATTTCAATTTTTTACCAAAATGTTGAAATTTCGAGCAAAAAATAAAAATTTTCTACAAAAAAGTTGAATTTTCAACAAAAAAATAATGTTTAACTGCGAAAGTTTAGTTTTCATCCAGATGCTTGCATTTTTTACCAAAAAGTTGAAATTTCTACAGAAAGAGTTGAATTTCAAGAAAAAAAATTCATCAAAAAAAAAAGTTCAAATTGTTGAATTTTTGAGTTGAAAGGACGAGCTTTAAACAAAATGGTTACATTTTCAACCCTAGAATATGAATTTTCATCAAAGAAGTTAATTTTTAATCAATCGGTTGAATGTTCAACGAAATAGTTAAATTTTTGGTTAAATGAATTATGTTTCAATAGAAAAATGAATTTTCAACTTCACTAAAAAAGTTTGATTTTCAACCAAGAATTTCAATTGTTAACAGAAAAGTTTATTTTCTACCAAAAAAGATAAATTTTCAACTTTCAAATAAGTATTTAAGATTTCTACAATATCGTTGAAGTTTCTAGCTAAAAATTGAATAAACCATTGTTCAACCAAAGGAGATTAATTTTTATCCAGGCAGTTGAATATTTAACCAAAAAGTTGAAATTTTCGTAGAAAGTGATGAACTTTCAATAGAAATATATTTATTCAAAGAAGGAAAAAATTTTAATCCCAAAGTTCAACTTTCGAGCAGAAAATACAAATTTTCTAGAAAAGAGTTGAATTTTCAACAACAAAATTATTTTTCTATCCCAACAGATTATTTTTAATCCAGACGCTTGCATTATGAACGAAGAAAGTGAAATTTCTACAGAAACAGATGTATTAAAAAAAAATGTATTCATGGAAGAAAAAAAAATTCATCAAATTGTTGAATGTTTGAGTTGAGAAGACGAGTTTTTAATAAAATAGTTAAATTTCCATCCCCAGAATATTCACCAAAAAAATTAACTTTTGAGAAAATATCTTAACGAAGTGGTGAAATTTTCAACTTAAAAAGATCAATTCATAACGAAAAACGTGATAGTTAATATTTTAACAAAAAATGTTTTAAGTAAAGATAAGAAATATTTAGATTTGATCAACAAAAACGACGTTCGAGAAAATAATTGAATCCTTCACTAAAAAAGTTTGATTTTTAAGCAAAAATATTAATGTTCAACAATATAAATTTTTAAATAAATTTGATAACATTTATAAATATGAAACAAAAAAATATATAATATAATATTGTTTAATACATAATAAATAAATTAAATAAATTTTCAACTAATTATTTAAAATTTCTACCAAATGGTTTAATTTTCTAGCCGAAAATTCACTAAGTCAATTTTCAACCGAAACAGATTAGTTTTTATCCAGGCAGTTGAATATTCAACCAAAAAGTTGTAATTTCTACAGGAAGAGATGAATTTTTAAATAAAAAAATGTCCTTTCAAGGAAGAAAAAAATGTCAATCCCAGAGTAATTTAATTTTGAGCCAAATAGTACAATTTTAACCAAAAATGATGAATTTTCAACCGAGTCCGAGGTCTGTAATCATTAAATCAAAAAATCGTAAAAAAATCATTCATAGCAATCAAATAATAAATTGATACTAATCATTATTACATTGCAAGAAATTATCTACTTCAAATTAGAGGACGATTTTTAGTTTTTCGTTAAGGGCTTAATTTATTATTCAACATGGTTAATTTAAAATTAAAACACACAATTTTTCTGGAATTTATTAATTTTTAGCTTGAAATATTTGCTAAATGCCACAAAATTGCTCTAAGAGTTCAAATTATGATGTTCGAATTATATGCTCTCCTATCCGAGAACATTGTTTTTTTTAGGTGGGGTCACTTCAGAAATAATGAATCATGAATTAAAAATTCTTTCTTTTTTATTCTGTTCAGAAATTCTTATTGTTTCGGTCGGGTATATGCCCGTCTGTCCATCGTTTTTTGGCCTCGGAGGGGAAGTAGGGGAAGTTAGAAGAAGCATGCGATAGACAAGGAAAGGAGAAGTGAAGATAGGGGTAATAAAGCATATCAGAGAAAGGGAGGAAAAGTATGAGGAGCAGATTTTTCGGAGAAGAGGGAAACTAAGCGAAAGGAGGGGAAATTTCCCCTTCTTAATTTAAGTTCCTTCAAAACTTTCACATTTATTTTCCAGAGCAATATACATCACCAGAGATTCTTTAAACCAAAATAAGAAAAATTTTGTCTACTGATTTTTTTTTTTTAATTTATAGTTTGGGTTGCAAATTACGATTGATTTATTCTCGTGCGTGAAAATGACGTGCGCTAGACATCGTGTTAACGAAGTTACAGATTCCCGTAATCAAGGACCGAGGGTTTGAACCGTGACCGTCTGTAGACATTCAATATGCCATGCCGCGGTTGTTAGCATCCACAATGTTATTCATATATTCAGATCTATACCTCGTGGACGCGTGTTTCTCCTACGTATTTCGTATGAATACACACAAGCGAGAAAACAGCATCTGGAAGATTATAGAGGAAAGGAGATGAAGAAGAAAATCTGCAATCATTCAAACATCAGGACGGTCACCACTTTGCGTCAGAGAATCCATTTTGGAAGCACAATCACCCTTCGTTCGAGACAAATCAATTGCGTTTCAAATTTTATATTTAAAAATCGGTCTATTTTTTTCATATTTCTTCCTAAAAGATTATCAGGACGTTAACTAAGATGCTTCAATCTTCCCCTTTCATACTTTTTCTCCCTTACTTCCTAACTACCCCTTTTTTTCGAATTTCCCTTTCCTCCGACAATTCTCCTACTTACTATCCACTTACTTACTTATAATTATTTCACTACTACCACATTCCTCATTCCCCCTCATTTTGTCTGACAATTCCCCTACTTAGCCTACTATCCACTCACTTACCTATCCTCACTTCGCTACTACCACTCCCCTCATTTCTCCTTCCTTACTGCAGTTCTCTCCACACATTGCCTACTGCCCATCCTCTTACTTCCTTAACCTCTATTTCAGCCTCTCCCTACCCTAATGCACAGCCCTATCCCTCACTTTCCTTCCAACGATTCCTCTGCCCTACTTCCCCTCACTTCTATCCTACTTCTCTTCTTAATTTTGCTTCCTAATTGACCTTTCTTTTCACCAACTCTCTACTTTCCCATTTTTCATTCACCTTAGATGCCTTCCCTAGCCCTACTTATTCCTCCTGTACTTCTTTTCTCCACGCTTCCCGTACTACCCCTATTGCCCTCCACTCCTACTCCCCATCTCTGTCTTTACCTACCCTAATGCTCCAACCTAGCCCACCTGTCACTTTCCTTCGCCAAGTCCCCTTTTCCACTAACCCTGACTTACACACTACCCATCACCTCATTTCCCCTCCCTTACGCGCCCTTGCCTTTATCACACTTCACTTCCATTACTTCTCCCACTCCATCTTACCATACTTAACCTCCACTTACTTCTCATACATCCTCGGGCCTCACTTCATATTGCTTCCATTTACATACCGTGCACAATTACCCAATTTTGCACAATTGCACAATACCTTTCCACAATTTTTCCACATCTCCTGCACTTCCTTCACTTGCAATAATGCCACCCGCCACACTTTACTTATCTTACTTCCCTCTCCTCTCCTTGCTACATTCTGCGCTGATTCCCCAACGCATCCTTCACTTTCCTTCCCCTACAAAATCCTTTCTTCTATACCACCCTATCCTAATTACCCATACCCTTCCCTTACCTTACTTCCCATACTTTCCTTCTCCTCACTTCTTCTATAACCCCTTTCCGCACATCTAATTACTCACCCTTCCGAGCAAAAAATTCGTCAACAGGACCGGCTTCTTACGAGACTAATTTTATTTTTCTTCATTTCTCTGAAATAATTGCACATACTTCCATTATATCTCTTTTCCCCTACTTCCCTCCCCTTCCTCTCCCTTCGCACCCCTTACTTACCGTCCACGCCACTTCATTCCCCTAGTCATCCCTCCTCTACTTTCTTTCTCCTCACTACACCTACTTCTCGTCTTCTCACGTCATTTCCCCTCCTCTGCCCACCCTAATCTCCTCACCGCCGCTCCCCTCACTTCCAACTACAGAAAACTGCTCAAAAAGCATATTCAAAAATAAGGGAAGCAACTCCGCACTCATAGGAAACAAAAAGAAAGCAACCATAAAAGCACAATTCGAGTGGTCCTCTACACAGCAAATTTCCATTTGGCACTCGAAAATTTGTACCACAGTGGATTGTATTTCAGACAGAGGTAGCATCCATTGTCAATGCGATAACGAACTTGTCGACGATGTGCAAAGCCGAGCTGAATAAATCGGTGACATGAGTCATTATAATTCTCGAGTGTGAATCAAAAACCCACCTTCCCAGGTTTGGAAAAGAAGGGAGAATTGTGATTGGGTTTGGGGAGCAGGGGTTGGGGGAAGGGGTTGAATCGAGGACATTAGAGTCGTTTGCGAAAAATGTGGTTTGTTTGGTACAGAGTCCTCCACTAGAGACAGAATGAGTGCAATGGAGAGAGAAAGAGAGAGTGAAAGTGGTTTGGGGGGTGGGGGAAGGGGTGAGGAGAGGATGGAAGGAGGATAAGGGATGAGGAAGAGGAACCTGATTATTTTTATTTTGAGTGTTGCGTACTCGAGTGCGGTCGACGCGTACCCACAATGCAATACAACCGACTAGCGCGGGATGGATAATGATGAGTGGCGGGAAATACAAACGAATATGCCACGAAGTGACACCTCTCAATGACTCTCACGACTAGTCCTATCGTCGGAATGAACTGCACTCGAGCAATAATGCCGAAGCGATGAACCCCTTGTTTTTAATGAGAAATAACGGACCCACGCTGCTGTCACTTCGATTATACTCTTCCTTCTTTCTATTATTGCTTTCTCGAATGAGGGATTGCCATTTCTTTGTAGATAATACAACGAATTCGAGAGTGGGCGAGGTATTTTTTATTTAGTTTCGAATTTTGCAACTCATTTCAATAAATATTTACTTACTTTAATCAATTTTATTTTGGACAGTCGAGACAACTGATTTTGATTCAAAGTTGTTTTTAAATTTCCCGCCGTTATTTGTATGCTGGTCGTGCTTTAGGTAGAAGAAATGTGGTGTTCCATGACGAATTGATGTCAAATGATACATCGCATAAATGCAAAGTATGGCAGAAAGTAATTCGTGAGAATGAAAATTACAGAATTCCCAATTTTTAAATTCCCTGAATAATTATCAATCAAATATATAAAGTTTCAACTGGAAGAGGTAGATTCTAAATAAAAGAAATTATTTAAAAAAAAATGAAGTCCGACAAAAGAATTGAATTTTCGACCCAAGAAATTAATTTTTAACCAGGGAAGATCTATTTTCTATCAGAAAATGAATATTTAATAAAATCAACAAATTTTCTACTGAATTGTTGACTTTTCAACTCAAAAAGGTCAATTTTAAGCTGAAAGTGAAATAATTAAATTTGCAGTTAAAATAATCATTTTTCAACCCAAGAAAAAAGGAATTAATACAACACCTTCACAAAAAAATATTTCTATTTTTAATCAAGAACAGGTGAATTCAGAAAAAAATATCAATTTTGAACGAACAAGGTAAATCCTTAAAAAAAAATTATTCTTGAAAGCAAAAAGAAACCAAATTTTCAACAAAAAAGTTGAATTTTCAACCGGAAATATGAATTTTTAATCAGAAGTTAATTTTGAACGAAACCGTGCATTTTTAAGGCCATGAAGTGAATTTTCTGCAGAAAAGTGGAATTTTGAGAACCAACAAAAAATTTCAACAAAAAAGATTTGTTTCACCAACAATATAAATTTTCCACCAAAAAAAAATTCATTTTTAACAAAATATGAAAAAATTCAACCAAATGAATTAATTTGAAACTGAAATGATGATTCTTCAGCCAAAGAAATGAATTTTATAGGAAATAGTTGAATTGTCAGATGGAAAGAACTATATTTAACTGAAAATCGAATAGTTATACTTTCAGTTTAAAAAATTAATTTGCAACCAAATAAAATGAATTATCAACGAAGCAGTTGAATTTTCAAACAAACGGATGTTTTTTCAACAAACTATTCAAATTTTTTACCAAAGAAATTAATTATGAACTAAAAAAAAAGATAATTAACCAAAATCATGAATCTTAAACAAACTAGTTGAATTCTCAACCAGAACAGATCAATTTTCAAACAAAAAAATTGCATTTTCTACAAAGTAGTTAAACTTTTTACTAAGTAGTTCATTTTTTAACAAAAAAATGAATTCTCAATAAAAAAATGTAATAGTTGATATTACAACTAAAAAATATTTTAATGTCAATTAAAAAATAGTTGTCTTTGACAAAAAGAGATGAATATTTAACGAAAGAAGCGAATTTCCAATAAAGTACTTGAATTTGTCACTGAAACAAAAAATTTTCAACTAAAAAAGATAATATTTTATCTGAAAATAAAACTGTTAAAAAAGTTGAAATCAGTTAAAAAATTGATTTCTAACCAGAAGTGAAACGAATTTTGAAGAAAATGCTATTTTTTTTGAACAAATAGTTTAATTTTGTACCAAATTGCTCAGGTATCAAGGCAAAAAGATGTCGTTTCTACGAAAAAATATCATTTTTCTCTGAAAAATATGAATTTTTAACAAACAAGTTAATTTACGACCAAATAGTCGAAGTTTCAACAAAAATGATGAGTTTCAACAAAAAGTTATTTTTTTATAAAGTTTTTCAACATTAAACCAAGTAGTTGATTAACAAGAATCATTTTTAATGGAACATTTCTTAGTTTACATGTCAGTCAAGCAGATTTTCAATCAAAAACAGTTGAATTCAACCAAAAAAGACCAATTTTCAACAAAACATTCAAATTTGTAATTAAAATAGATTATTCTTTAACCGAGTGGTTGTATTTTATGCCAAAAAGAATGAATTCTTAACAAAAAAGTTTGTTGAGGAAGTTGATTTTCAAACCAAGAAGAATTATTTTGAAAAAGTAATCAAATTGTAGATAGAATGTATGGACTTTTGAGAAAGAATGAAATAATTGAATTTTGAGTTGAGAAAATCAATTTCTAACCAAAAGTTAAACGAATTTTCATCAAAATAGTTAAATTAAAAAAAGGTCAATCTTAAACCATAGGAATGAATTTTTACCAAATAAGTTCCACTTTCAAACGAGCAGTTAAATTATTGACCCAGAAATATGCCTTTTTGAGAGAATAGTTGCATTTCCAAAACATTAAACAAATTTTTTAATCATATAGTAATTTCTAATCAAGTGAGATTAATTTCGAATCAAATATAATGGTTGATTTTTCAACGTTGAAAATTAACTTTTAACCCAGAAAAGATGGATTTTCTTATTAGGTTCTATTAATTTAGTTTGAATTTGAGCACAAAACTAGAAGAAGGGGAAGTTTTTTGAAAACAGAAGAAGAAAAGAGAATTCTTGAAAAAACGGAAGAAAGAGAAAAAAAAGGTACTTACTTGAATTTTTAACCAAGTATTACTAGTCTAACGAAACGACGAATTTCCAATAAAGTACAAGAATTTTTAATTTGGAATATAAATTCCCAATACAACCAATGAATTTTGAGCTCAATACTTGAATTTGTAACCAAAAAGGTATATTTTCAATTTAAATTATGAATTAAAGGAAAATTTTCAAGAAAAATATTCAACATTCAACCAAAGAGTTCAATTTTCAACCCAAAAGTTGATTTTTTAACCAAAAATACCAATTTTTAAAAAAAAGAGTGAAATCCTCAACAGAATGCGTGAATTTTCAAAAACTACTAAAATTCCCAACAAAATATTTGAATTCGTTACAATAAACCTGAATCCTCAACCAAAAGAATACATTTTTAATAATGTAGTACAACTTTCAACCAAGGAGTCGAATTTTCTACCCAAAAGGATAATTTTTTGAAGAGAATAAGTGAATTTCCAACATAAGGATAAAATTTGTATTCAAAGATATAAACGTTAGGAGGAAGGAACTGAAAAAAAAGAAATAGTAGAATTTCTGTCCAAACGACATGAATTTCGAATCAAAAATACAATAGTAGAGTTTTCAACCAAGAAAAGCAACTGTTAACCAAGAACAGTTGGATTTTCCTATTGGACGGACCCTAATTCAAATAAAATTATTGTCAAACTACACTAGAACCTCGGTTTAGGGCCCCCGGTTTAGGAGTTCCTAGGACTGCTGACTCACGCAGTTTTTCAACATCTTTTTAAAAATTCCGAGGGAAAATAAGAGACAGCGTTTGTCTGATTGGAACAATAATTTCGAAAATTATGAATACCAGAATGAAAAATGGTAAAAAACGAGTAATAATATGGTTTTGGAGGCTTTTCTGATAGGATGGTTTAAGAGATCACGAGACAGGAACCGCGAACGTCCGCAAAAGTTTAAAGTAAGTGAGCAGGAAATACATTTTTTTTACGTGTAGCGGATTGTAGACACTGTAGTTTTTCTTTAAGTTTAAATAATTGTATTAGATGAAAAAATTAACGATATTAAACAAATATTTTTCACTACGGAGAAAAATTCAATAGAAATGGTTCAGACGGCCCTGACTGTTTACGTTCGGATACTCTCGATTTAGGACCAAGGCTATTTGCAGGCGAACCCAGACACTGGCCCTCAACCGAGGGTTTGGTGTACTATCAAATAATTTCAATACATAATTCATTGTTCGATTGATGGTTAGGGGACGAACTTAAATTACTTAACGGATAATCGCCCCCCCCCCCCCCGGCCCTGTAACGAACCGTTGTATTTAAGATAATACATGCTTTGCAGGGTGAAAACTTCATTTTCAAAATTCTATAATTTTTCCTCGATAATTTTTTTTCTTGACTATTAAAATTTGTATACAAATTAAGAATTTCCAAATTTATTTATTTTAAACAATAAAAGTGACTTTTCCACGACAAAATATGACTTCTTAAGAGAATATAAAAACTTTCTACAAAATAATTAAATTGTCTACAAAATAATTGAATTTTCAACCTTGAAAGATGAATTCGTTACAAAAAAGTGTAATTGTTTATATTTCAACCAAGAAGGATGAAATTTCATTTAGAAAAAAAATTAATTTGGAAATCGAAAAGACGAATTTTCAATCAATATTGTTCAGTAATGGAAGAAGAAAAATTTCCCCTGACTTGTAGAACCTTAAAACCAAAAGACGAATTTTCTGTACAAAAATTGAATTTTCAAACCGAAAAATAGGAATATTTAGCAAAAAAATTAATTTTCAACAAAATAGTTGAATTTTCAACCAAAGAGATAAAGCTTCATCAAAAAACGTTAACAAACCAAGAAATCAAAATAGTTTAAATAAGAAGTGAATTTTCTACAAAGATACTAGAATTTTCAACCCAAAAAGACTAATTTTCAATAATAACAGTTGAATTTTCATAGAGAAAGGATGACTTCTGAAAAAAATTATTTAATTTCCAATCAAACAGTTTCATTTTCATCCAAGGACGATTAATTTTCTACAAAACCAGATGATTTTTCCAATCAGAAAGACAAATATTTAAAAATATAATTGAATTTTCGTCCAAAAATTATGTAAATTGATTTTCGAACACAAAATGCGATTTGTTCTCAAAAGGTAAATTTTCTATGAAATAGTTGAATTTTCAACAGAAAAGTAGATTTTTGCAACAAAAGGATGATTTTTTAAACAAATTTATTGCATTTTCAACCAAACAGCTGCATTCTTATCAAACAAAAATCAAATTTCTAGTGAGACAGATGAATTTTTTAATAAAGGAGATAAATTTTCGAAAAAAGAAATACTAGAATTTTCATCCAATGAAGATTTAAGTTAATTTCTCAAAAGAAAATGTGAATTTTGCTCAAAAAGTAGATGTTGGCACCAAAAAAATAACTTCTTCACAAATTTATTGAATTTCCAACCAAACAGTTGCATTCTTATCAAAGAAAGATGAATTTCCTACTCAGACAGATGAATTTTTTAATAAAAGAGATAAATTTTCGAAAAAGAAATAGTGGAATTTTCATACAAAAAAGATTCTAGTCAACACAAAATGTGAACTTCGCTCAAAAGTTAGATTTTGAAACCAAAAGTTTGACTTTTTCAAAAAAATTTATTGTATATCTAACTTAACAGTTGCATTCTTATAAAAGAAGAAGAATTTCCTACTTAGAGAGATAAATTTTTTAATGAAGAAGATAAATTTTCAAGACAAAATAGTCGACTCTTCATCCAAAAAAGATTTCGGGTGATTTTTCAACAAAACAGTTGAAATTTCGACCAAAAAGGATGACTTTTCAAAAAGTTATTGAATTTTCAATCGAACGGTTGCATTCTATCCAAAAAAGATGAAATTTCTAATAAAGCAGATGAATTTCTAAAGCAAAAGGACGAATTTAAAAAAAAAATAGTTGGATTTTTAATCCAAAAAACATTTTAATTGATTTATCAAAATCGAAATATGAATTTTTCTCAAAAGGTAAATTTTCTACGAAATAGTGGAATCCTCAAGCGGAAAGATTGACTTTTCAACAAAACTTTTGAATTTTCAAACAAATAATAAAATTTGCATCTGAAAAAATAATGTTTAGGAGGAAGCAAGTGCAACAAAAGAAATATATGTATATATATATATATGATGTGAGACGTGGCCATAGGTGTATTTTACCGCGGTTCTACTGGGGGCCATTGACATTTTTTCCAGATGGCAGTTGCTCTTAGTGGTACCCTGCGGTGGTTGTTTAACTTTTTTTTAATTATATATATATATATATATATATATATATATATATACAAAACAAATAAAGTACTAACAAGAATTTCAGATTAGGGTTACCGCAAAACTTAATTAAAAAATTTCTCTAACTTTTCCCTGACCAATTTTTCATTTTCCCTGATCATTAATATTCAAAGACTAGAATATTACATTTGTAACATTTTGAACCTAGAATCTTTTATAAGCGGAATAAAAAACTTTCGAATAAAAATTGAAAATTTTCAAATTTATTCTGCTTGAAAGTTATTCAAAGTTATATAAATTCACTGACTTTTACAAGATTTTTTTCCAAAATCCCTGACTTTTTCCTGACTCTAAAAAAATTTTTGATGGCTAGGTTCCTTTTTTCACTCGCCAGCCTTCTTCGACGCGTAAAGCTAAATTCGTATTAAATTCCTGTACTTGGATAGTTTGTTGTAGTAAAATAACTACAAGTGTGGGCTCACCACACCCACGACGGGCCAACAGCACGCAGTACTCCCGAACGGTCACCCGTAACACCCTAAACAAATCGTAACAAAATCTCTTGAACCCTCCCACCCCCTTGAGCTGTTACGTAATTTATGTACGGTCCCTTAAAACAAATTATATTTATATTCCGTATTTGAAAATAGAAGGGAGTTCAGCTTCAGTGTCACATGACATTTTGATGGTGGGTCAGTTAAAAATTATCATTTAAATAATACACTTAAGTTATTATGAATCTACTTGCTCTCCACTTCCGGACACAGTTTCCTCGTTCCCATCGACTAATCCCACTTCGTTTACGGCTACGGCTAATCCGCAAGCCTGCCTACACTTATAAACCCGGTTACTGTCCTCGGTCCGCAATCGCGCTCTTTACGAGTTACCGCGACGGATAACTGCTAGGGACCAATAAATAAAGCTCGCCGAAGAAATACGAGCGATCATTAAGTTATGAGTGTGCTCGCGAGTTTTCCCCAGGCCCCGGCCGACCCTGCCGTGTATCATTGGCGAGTTCTCCCACGAGAGAAACATGAACATTTTCCATTTCTTGGTCCTCTTTCCCAACTTTTTTTCCAGGTTTCGTTTGGAAATCCGGGCACGATCCAAAAAGAGAAAAGAGTGACCCGAGTCGATTCATATTCTGATAAATGAGGGTGTCCAGCGTCCTGGAGATCCTTAAAAACCTGGAAAACTTCTTGAATTTTGTTTTCCCGGAAAAATCTGGAAACTGCCTTCATTTTTTCGCCTGGGAAGGCCTGAAAAGTTCTTGAATTTTCATTCTGTCGTCCTGGAATTTTCATTTCCTTAAGAACAATAAGGTTTTAAACTTGATATCTGCTTAAGGAAAAAGGACTGCTGAACAATTTTTTAGTAGTTTTACGTACATGATAATTTATAACTCC